>BPLS01026356.1:80700-98351 GCA_019656275.1 Rhododendron kiyosumense
ACACTATAACTCCAATCTTGATGATATAGCCGAGTGATCGATGGTCCCTTTTAGGAGTAACCACAAAGGTTGCAAACGCATATGTGCTTGCGATTGCTGTAGTTGCCAACCACATGGTCACCATAAGGAGCCATACTACAGCCTTGTTCTTGAAACCTAATCCACTGATGAGCAACAAAATCATGCTCAAGGATGTGACGAATCCAATCGTGTTAAACTAGAGGAAGTACGGATAAGAGCTGTTATGATGATAAGCCATCACGGATTCACCGGCTACATGCCCATCATTGTCTTGCCAGATGCCACCAAAAGGGTTCACCCCAGCTTCGAATGCCATTGTCGCAATAAGTACTGCCACGACCATTAAATATTAAAGGATCCCTTTTCTTTGCGAGCCAATCACCACCTATGAGATCCTCCACTTGTTCGGCATTGGCTTGTCGAAGCAAGTCTTCGATATGATCCACTTCTTTTTGATTTGATCCAAGGAGCATAAGGTCCATTGCTGTGTGTCCACTTGAATGTGGGTCGGGACTGATGATCAAGAAAACTGAGCATTGAGAATTGCAATAGAAGGCAGCGGGTTCATTTCAAAAAATAACTTACGGAAGATTTAAGGGTAAGTCATTTAAAATATTTTCCTCATTTTTTACACAATCAAATATTGAAAAATAGGTAAAACATTTTACCAGAAAATATTTTATATCTAAACAAACGGAGCCTAATTATCAATTCTATGAATGTGACCACTGTGTTTAATTTTCATTGGGAAAAAAATTCCGGAAAATGAGAAAAGTGCTAACTTGTTAAAAACATTATTTGCTTGCAGTCCAGACTCTAGCATAGATCGAAGGCTATAAAGTATAACCCATTATATATCCCGTAAATGTGTGTTAACATGGTGTTCTTTAATAATGATATCGCAAAAAAAAAAAAAAAACGTGACTTAATCCACTTATTAAAAAACTTTTAATCGTTATTGGAGCTAGTGCTTTGACCATTGATGGGTGATGATCTCGGAGGATCTCCACTAGTTGCTAGGCAAAATGCCTACCCAAAAGCCAGATACACTAGTATTTTTTAGTTTGCCACAATATCCATCAACACCCCAACTGAAGAGGGATTCTCCCAAACAAGAAGAATTAGCTACCCCGAACTCGTGCAAAGCACATGAGTTGTACTGGGACACCATGTAAGGGTAAACAGTAGAAACCGAGCATAAAAATTGGTTGGTGGCACCACGTAAGGGTGCACGGTTGTTTTGCCAAACAAATTGTTTGGACAAACAAATTGTTTGGACATAGCTTCATACTCGAACAAAGGGCAAACCCTAGTGGAACCACCTTAAGGGGTAAGGCAGTGGAGGCATTTCACAAAGGTTCTAGAAGCAAGATCTTATGTGATAGGCAAGCATCTCGTGAACTAAGGGATGAATACTGAGTTCCCATATGGAGTAGGATTCTATATGAGCTAGGTTTCCTACCAAGAAAGCCCAAGAAGAGAAGGAACTTTGGAGAACAAGTCAGCCCTACTCTATAATTACGAGGCCATATCTGAAGGTGAAAGTATGCTGTAATTCACTATTATATCATTGGTAGCTAGGGTTTCCATATGTATGAGATACTAGCTTGGACATCAGAGGGCCTTTGCTGATGAGAGGCAAAGATGCGCTCGGTGGTTTCTTTTGTAGAGTTAGCTTCGAGCAAAGGGTACGTGCAATTTGGTCTCATCTCGTTAGGCGTTGTTCAACACTCATTTTGATTGATTAGTTTTATCAAAGACATACACTGAACTTAACCAGAGATCGGTTTTTGAAAAATCCAATGGAATATACTCATCATGAGGAAGGATGAAAAATGATTGCTGACTGATGTTGGAACCATCACTAGAAAATTGCAGACAATTGCGATTGTAACGCCCTCAATTTTTGGGTACGTTAAATAAAACATTTTATTGAAATTTCAAAACAGAGTCTGGCTCTTATTACAACAAAACTCTCACAGGAGTTCAATATTACAAGAGAGAGGGATAACTAAGGTTTCCTATCTACAGCTTCTCTTGCTTCTCCATCCTAGCCAGCTCCTCGGCTCAGAACGCCTCCAAGGTGTACAGCTCGTCCTGTTCATCTACAAAATCTGACACATTATACCAGTGTCGCCACCGATATAATATGTTAGGGTCACCAAAAAGGCAACACCGTGAGCTACGAAAGCTCAATAGAGTAACCCCATACCCATTAACCCATAACTTACAAACAAACGATCATAGAAATCAAACTAATAACGATAACTCATCCACATTCTCGATCTAACGTTGGTGTCCAAGTTTTCCCGTGTTTCTCCTACGGGACTCATCGTAGACCGTGCCAATCATTTCCATTTACAAAACCATCTTTCAAAATCATTTGCATTAGCTCCGTACCGCGGATAACCAAGCCACACACACACACCCAACCTTTCAAAAATCATTTGACATTGGCTCCGTACCGCGGATAACCAAGCCACACACCCAACCTCGATTCCGCCGTTCCGGGTTCCCGAGTATCCTCACAATGGTTCCGCCGCACCGGGTTCCCATTGGCACACATTGCATTGGCTCCTCTCCGCGGATAACCAAGCCATACCTCACCATGGTTCCGCTGCTCCGGGTTCCCATGGGAACGCACACACCCTCACAATGGTTCCGCCACTCCGGATTCCCATTGGAACACACACACACCTCACACAATGGGCAAGTCCGGCCACATTGCGGTTTTCAAAACATTTCAACCTTTTCAAACACACCATAGGTGTCATGTTTCTACCTTCTCGATTCTCGTGTCTCGTTTACATGCAAAGACTCCGTGGTGGGACAAAGTAAGTATGAAACATTCTAGCAAGGTCATCCAACTCTATAATATATCACAAGTAAACTCAAGCAATCTATGCATGCTCATAACCGTCGTAAAGATCAAAATACAAATACTTGATATGGAAAGTAAATAAAGATAACTTACTTCGAAATGGAAGATAACGTGATCTTACATATACATAGGGTTAGGGTAAGAGTATCCTACCTTGATCCGAAACTAGTCGGGGCCGAAATAAGCAAGTTGAAAAATTCTACGGGCGGTGAAACTTCCGAATCTGGACCGAACTTCGGACAGCAGTAACTCGGTCAATCTTTGGCCGAATAGAGTCGTTCTTGGGTTGAAATCGAAGATCTCGGAACCCTCTACAACTCTCGTGAAGAAAGTTAATCCTAGAAACTACTTTAGGTTGGAGAAAAATGGCGATAAAGCAAAAGACAGTAAGCTGTCTGGAATTTGGAAATCCGAAATTTTACTGAACTTCGGATGCCAATATCTTGGTCATTTCTTCACCGATTGGGGTGGTTCTTGGGTCTAACTTAAGGGTTTCGAAGTGCTCTACAACTTTCTAGAAGGAAGTTGATCCTAAAAACTACTCTAAACTGGAGAAAACTGGGGATTTCCGAAGGGACAGTAGGCTGCCCAGAAAATCAGAAATGGTTTTCTAGAGAGAACGAAGAGCAAATGCTTGAGGTGTGAGTTGAAAGGTTTTGAATGGCCTTCTATTTATAGGCAAAGCCTTGGCCCTCTCCTCTCTCTCTCTCTAAGTCTCACCTTGACACTTGGCATGAATCTTGGAAGATCAAAGGCAATCCTAGGCTTGCATGGCTATTCTTGTAACAAGGATTTGATCTTGAATCAATTGAATGGTGGAGATGAGAATTGTACAAGATCTAAGGGTTTAAACCAATCAAAGAAGTACATGGAAGTTAATGGAGAGTTAGTTACTTAGTTAGGAAGAAAAATATACCAAGGATTTTAAGTACAAAGGAGATCAACCAAGGTACAACCAATCTCCTTCCTTCCTCTTTCCTCTCTCTCTCTCTCTCACTCTCTCTCGGCATCTCAAGTACACACACACACACACACACACACACACACATATATATATATATATATATATATGCATACAATGTACAAGAAAATAATTAAAATAATTATACTTTTGGTACTAGAGATCAAAAGATTTAAGGGCTAAGATTTATCTTTTCAAACAAAACAATCAGCACATGGGTACTTAGGCAATATTCTAGTCATCCAAGTACTAATGTATTAGATACACATGTACCAAATGATCTAGGAAGATCAAAACCCTAATAGAAAATAAGTAAAAGGGTACTTTAGGAAATCTTAGGCTTTTAAATCTAAGGTACATATATAATAAAATATTGGTACTACCTCACATGGGTTATTAGGAAAAAAGACTAAACTAATCCACCCATGTACTAGGTTGAAAGATGAACCTTTTACCCAATAAATAATAACCACCCTAACTTTTATTATCCAATGGATAATAGTTGCTAGAGAGATTATATAATAAAATAATCCAAAAAGTTACTTTAAAGTAATCTAAAAGTTACTTTTTTGTAAAGATTAGTACTTTAACCAAGTAAACATTTAATATAAACAAATGGGGTTCTATTATCCAATGGATAATAATTTTCCTAACATTTATTGTCCAATGGACAAAGAATAAAACTAAATATAATTAAAAGAAAAGAATAATCAATTCTTGATCTAGGGTTAAAAAGGTTCAAATGGTTCACGAGGGGCAAAACGGTTATTTTGCGGTTAGGAAAAAGTAACTAGATAGCTTCCTAGCTTAGTTACTCCAACTAGCCGGTTAGAAGCTAACTAGGCTTGCTATATGGGTTAAAGCGCAAAGAAATCAAATTTGAAGGGCAAAAACGTAATGATGACAAATTATAGAAATTTAAAGGTAAAACCAAGTAATAAAAATAAAATTCAAATATTTAACGAAATTTTTAACGACTGAAAATCCGGGTCGTTACAGCGATGGAACCTAGACAAGGGCGGAGGTAGCACGGGGGGCGGGGTAGCACGTGCCACCCCCGTTTCGAAAATCCCCCCGCAAAAAAAAATAATTAAAATACACATAATAAGATTAAATAATACTCCATCCGTCCCTTTTTAAGTGTCTCGCTTCGTAACTCCAACTTATTAAGAAAATATCATCATTACACATTTCACATCAACTTTTTTTCCCACTTTCCCTATTTACCCTCTATGGAGACATCATCATTACACTTTTACTCACTAACTTTTCATAATGGAATATATTTTTAGGGGCAAAATGAAAAATGCACTATCTTTACAAAATAGATACTTATTAAGGGACAGCTCAAAATGGAATACTGGACTTTAAAAAGGAGACGGAGGGAGTATATATACATAACAGTTTTTACAAGATGATGCTTTGGCTAAGCAGTAAATTGTCTTAAATCACCACAAGAAAATCGTTCTATAGCAACGGTCGAAAGCGTTGCCAAAAAATCTAAAAACCGTTTGTAAAGACTCCTTTAGTCTATACCAACGGTTCTAGAACCGTTGGCCAAACCGTTGCAATATATCCGTTGCTATAGGGTTATAGCAACGGTTTGGTCAAGCGTTGGTACAATTTTTTTTTTACTAACGGTTCCATTAGCAACGGTTATAACTGTTGCTAAAGGCTATTTTCTTTTTTTTTTTAAAACAAACCATTGTGTGATGTAAACCACCACGTGGCACTGCCATGTCACACGTGTGCTGACGTGTCGCCCGCGTGGCACCTGACGTGGCGCTGACGTGTCGCCCGCGTGGCTGGGAAATAATGTTGCACCTCCTGAGAGTCGAACCCGCGACCTCCCGTCTTCGTGCGCGCGCGTGAACCAGCTGAGCTAGCCCATGACTTGTGAGGAATAATACACCTTTTAATATTTATACTATATTAGCCGGATTTTTTTTATTGTTTTTGTAAAATTTCGGTTTACACTTTGCAAATACTTACTAGTTTCTTTTTTTTTTTATCCGAAGCGTTTATTTTTTACAAAATAGTTCCATTATTCACTTATCATCAATTAAATTGACATGCACCAGGTTCCAAAAAAAAAAAAACCCTCTCTGTTTTCCTTTTTTTTTTTCAATATTAATTTTGCCGTTTCTAAATTTTTGTTAGATTCACATAAATATTTTTTATTGGTTAATCATTACTATGAGATGAGTCTAAAAAAATTTTAAAAAATGTAATTAAAAGCATAAAAAATCAATATGGGTGAAAAAATGTCAAACAACTAACATTTGTTGTCTTGAGTGTCATCTTATATGATTTTTTTTCCAATTTCAGTCTACAATTTTATACTTTTTTATTCTTATTAAGATGAATGATTAATCCCAAAATGAATGATTAGTTTCAGAAATTACCACAAAATGCTAAAAAAATACGTTAAATAAACAATATCGGAAAACATATCACAACAAAAATTTAGGGAAAATAGCCATAACAAAAGCAACGGTTAATGAAAACCGTTGCTAGAGTCCAGTTTATAGTAACGGTTATTGAAAACCGTTGCTATAGGCCAGTGTTTAGTAACGGTTAAGGAAAACCGTTGCTATAGTGTTATAATCTAGCAACGGTCACATAAAAACCGTTGTTATAGTCCTATTTCTAGTAACGTTTTAAAAACCGTTACTATAGACCATCTATACCAACTGTTTTTGCAACCGTTGCTAAAAAAACCGTTGGGAGATCCAAAATTTCTTGTAGTGAATTGAAGCTCGACAATTGGGGTTCAAATTGCTTCACTTTTTTAATTGAATCCTAGCTATTGGATTCTACTACTATTTGAGATTTGGCCAAAATTCCAACAAGATTTGTAATTTTTTCTAGTAATTTCAAAGGAACGTTACCCATTTAGATAGTAAAACTTTTACTTGACTCATTCGAACACATATTTTCTTTATAGACTAACGCGGTAGATGGTACAACTAGGTATTTACAAGTATGTGGGAAAAAAAAAATAGTTTGTACAAATAATATAAAAATTGCAATTTAGAGAATGGTCTCTTCGGATCAAGGAAAGTTAGTATCATAATATCTTGCATTTGAATAATTTGCATAACGTTAGAGAGTTGAAGCAAATCTTTAGTTTTTTTTTTTTAAAGGTCCACGACAAAACCTAATTATATGACCCCTACTATACTTTTTTTTTTCTATATTTTCCCGCACAACATCGAGCTAGATTTTCACTGAACGGTGCCACCCTTGTGTTTGAATTCTAGCTCTGCCCCTGAACCCAGAGAGAGAGAGAGCGTGCGCTCGCTGACTGCTGCTATAATAACTCACCAGACCTAGCAAATTTCAACCCTCAAACGTAGCGAGTCAGTGCCAAGTCTGCTGCATCTAGTATTTATTTAGCATTGCCAAGTATTTACATTGTATTGAATTTAGTTTTTTTTTTTTTATGCTCATCTATTTTTCATTTGTAGGTAACAGGTTTAGACATGGGAATAATGGGAGGAGTACTACTACATGGATTTATTTATTATGGACTTATGACTGGTTTCAGTTATTATTTTGGTTGTAGTTCTAACGGAAAACCTATAGGGACCGACGGGTTCGGCACTGAAATCGTACTGACGGCTGCGTCGGGCCATCTCCGGCCACCGGTCGGTCGATCCAAACCGTCCAAAAAAAATAAAAACAAAAAGTGAGGGGGCCCGCGTGAGAATCAACGACATCCGAGGTGTGTATGGTGTTTGGATCAAGCACCCTACACACCTCAAACGCTGTTGATTCTCATGTGGGCCTGATAAGCCGTCAATAGTGTAAATAATAGGGCTTATCTCTCTCATTTTTGTCACACACACGAGCACAACTTGCTTGATTTGAACGATATTGCGCGAAAGGTGTGTTTTTATCCTTTTCAGGTAAATCGTGTTAATAAGGCGTTTTTGAAGGCCATGGATAGCTCCAAGTGTGTCCAAGTACCCAAGACCACGTGGCGTTCTGCGACCGACTCCCAAAAGTCATAAATAGAAGCTTTGAAGCAAACTCGGGATGTCCAAGGGTCAAGGGAAGTGAGGAAAATGCGAGGGTGTTACCCAAAGCAATTCATTTTCCGACCAACTGATGGTAAAATTGTTATTTCTTTTGATGTAAAACTTGCTTTTGATCCAAACCACTTGGGTTAGAAAGTAGACTCAACAAGCTTTCCAACGGTTCGAAGAACACCCAAATCCAAGTAAGGGAGTGTCCGGAGCGAGCCCACAAAGTTCAGCAAACCAAAGGGAAAAATCTGTGAATAGTCCTACCGGTAGGTGAATAGTTCTACCGGTAGGAAACCAAATCAGTGAGGCCACAATGTTCTTCCGAAGAACTCCTACCAGTAGGAGGTCAATCCCTACGGGTAGGAGCTCAGTCTGCAAATGTTCCAGTGGCAATTTTGCAATTATCTTGGATGGGGGCTATATGTACTCCCTATGCACAAAATTAGGGTTATTCTTCCCCTTCCCTTTCTCTCTCTACCTCCCTCCTAAAGTGTTGCCTTAATCCTCCATGGATTGAGCTTAAATTTCCATTTCCCATGTAATTTCTTCAAGAATCATGTAACTACTCTTCATTTCAATACATGTTTTAGTTGTTAATCTCGTTTTTCACCATGTTTCTAGCATTTCCTTCATCTTTGTTGCTTTGTTCATCTCTAATGGAGGGGTAGCCTCCTTGGCTTGGTCGGGTGATTTCTACCCCATGACTTGGGTAGTTTAATGGCTTTTCTCATTTCTTGTACTTAATGTGGTTTGTGAATGGATTAAGTTCTTACCTTTATGTAACAAAACCTAGGGTTGTTAACCTCTTTGATTATATATAGGCAAGGACTTGATCTCTTGTCACATATACTTCTTGGAGCTATGTCACTCTAAGTGTTTGCCAAAATGCCTCAAAGAACTTGTTAAGCTCTAATCTTTGGTCTAAACCTAGAGATGTTAACTTCTTTGATTGGGTATTGACAAGTCTCTTGGCACACCCAATGCTTGGAAACATGCCTCTCTTTGTGTTCGATAAAATGCCTAAACGATAGGGATGAAAATTTTAACCGAAAAACCGATTAAACCGACCGAACCGATAAATTTTTGCTTAATTAATTCGGTCGGTTTTAGGTATGATTCGGTTCGGTTCTGTTTCAAAATTCAGAGAAAATTAAGGTTTGGTTCGGTTTCGGTTTATGGGTAAATAGGACCGAAATGAACCGAACCGAACCGAAATATACTCCTTGCATTCTTTTAATCCTAGCCCTCCATCCCAAAGCTCCTTCACGTGCATGGTCACAGAGAACTAAAACCCCTGCATTAACAGCTGGACCCAACTACCATAAAACAATTCATAAACAAATAACCCCAAATCTTGTATGTATTTTTCTTTCCATCTTCGTCTCTCTCTCTCTGTCATACATGGCGGCGATCTATGCGCCTCTTTCTCCGACGATGGCGCTGCACAGATTAGAGAGCTCTCCTCTCTCCTCTTTCACACCAAGTCCGATTGGAGAGCCTCTCTATCTCTCTCATCTCACTCAAAGTCGGATGAGAAGATTAATCTCGATCGCCGAACGCATAATCTAAGATCATAACAGACTGGTTCAGGGTTCATCGTTTCATCCGCCGGTCAAGTTTGTCGTTGGTTCTACTGCTTTAATCACCGCCGAACCGAACGGTTCCATTCTTTTACTGGTCGGTTTCGGTTCCTTATTTTCAAAAACCGACTGATTCGGTTTGGTGCAAAAAAGGGTAAAAAACCGACCGAACCGAACCGATATCATCCCTACTTAACGAGTCTTCATCCATTTCCAAACCTCGTTATATGAGTTAAACTTGATTTTCATTGTTAAATCATCTGAGTGAGATCAAATGACAATGACTCTCACTTGAGTTATCAAAGAGAAGCAATGAACGGCCTAAGTTATGGGCAGAATGAACCCCTAGATCTTTCCACTTTTATTTCCTGTCAAATTCCATTTTCTAGTCTTTTTGGTATTTAGAACTATCATCACTCAAAAGTTGGCTGTCTCAAAGCCGAACTAAAGGTTGGCTGTCCTAACGCTAAGAACCCTTCGTAAATCAAACCTCCAGCCTAGCTCCATTGGCTCCCTGTGGATTCGGCCTAGCCCTATGCTTGGGGCATTCTTATTTCGGCACACTTTAAGGTCACAAGCAGGTCCCCTTCATTTTTTGTTTTTAGAATTTTTGGACGGCTCGGATCGGCTGTCCGGTAGCCAGAGATTGCCTGGCGGTCGGCGCGGCCGTCAGTACGATTTCGGTGCTGGACCTGTCGCTCCCTATAACAGCAGTCTCTAGTTCTAATTATGTTAATGAAGCACAATCTGGTACTAGTTCTAAACTTGTACTAATCTGGTAGTTGTGGTGATTTGGAAATGTGTTATTGGTTTCAATTTGGTAGTTGTGGTGATTTGTAATCTGGAAAACAGGGGAGGAGAGAGGTAGCTCACTGGAAAACAGGGGAGGCGAGAGGTAGCTCTCTGGAAAACAGGGGAGATGTTTTTTTGTTCCCAATGTGCTTGGTCTAATTAAATATTGGTGGAGAGGTAGGACTCAGCTAGGGGTGGGAATTTTCGACACAACACGATCAACATGAACCAGACACAAAATTAACGGGTTAGGGTTAGTTATGAGTTATAGTTTAGCCACGACATGGTAACACAAAAAGCTATACAAGTCGGGTTAGGGTTGAGTGAGCTCTGACACGAGCACGAGATGACAAGACATGACACGGGAATTTATGAAAGGACACGATAACACAACATGAACCGGACACGAATTTAGCAGGTTTGGGTCGGCTATTTCTAACATGAAACACGAATTTGATACAACACGATAACACGAAAAACTAAACAAGACAGGTTAGGGTTAAGAGAATTTTGACACGAATATGAGATGACACAACGTGCCACGACCCGATGCCCACCCCTACTCGCAGCTTTGTGGAAAACAGGTTTAGGAACATTTTTTTTCGATGTTTTTTGCTTGCTGGAAATGTTTTTCCGATTTACGATTGGTTGCTGGAAATTGAAAATGGGCATTGGGGCCAAAATAATTATGAAAGCTTGTTGGGAAAATGATGGTCAATAACGTGTTTTGATAATTATATGGCCTGGTGGCTGGTGGAAGCCTGAAGCTCAGAGGTGGATATGGCCCAAAAATTAAATCCAGTTGAAAAATTAACAAGCTAACAGCCCAAAATAATTAAAGAAGTGCAAAGAAATGGCCCAGAAATTAAATCTAGCCCAAAAAAATGGCCCAATCTGCCAAACTGATCGAACCCGACAAACCCAACCCGAAAAAAATCTGACCGTGGCCAGCCCTAGTTTAGGCTGTTGGAAATGCTCCTAGGTCAACCCTCCAAACCACCCTCTTCAATTTCCTCTCCATCTTTACTTCCTAACATTGGTTACACAGAACCTCGACAATTTGAATCGAGCTTACCACTACAACAAATTCCTCAAAACAAAAAAGAACTAATTACGCATCAACAAATTGCGAACATACATCTGGGACCATTAATTGCAAGACATACGATTATGTTATTAAAACAACCACAAGAATAATTAACCGTAGTAATAGTATTGAAACCATTGGAAGAAACATGATAAATTTAGTGCATTCATAAATTTTGATAGTAGTAGCGGGATAGAGATTTAGAGAACTTGAATGTAGCAACTCAAACTTATATAAACCCCAACAATTCAAAATTGAATTAATAAGAATACTACTCCCTCCGTCCCTTTTTTATAGTCCGGTATTCCATTTTGGGTTGTCTTTTAATAAGTGTCCATTTTGTAAAGTTAGTGGGTAAAAGTTGGTGCATTGTCTATTTTGTCCCTAAAAGTAGATTACATTTTGAAAAGTTAGTGAGTAAAAGTGTAATGATGATAGGTAAGTAGGGAAAGTGGAGGAAAGTGTTGATGTGAAAGGTATAATGATGATGTCTTTTTAATAAGTTGGAATTACGAAGTAGGACAATTAAAAAGGGACGGAGGAAGTATAACTCATAACATATCGTAACTGTGTGAGCAAAAAATCTACGAAGTCCCTAACAATGCGTGAAAAGAAATATGGTTTTGTTTGAAAGTACGTAGAAAGAATATAACTTAAACAGTTGGATGTACAAAAATGTGTGGTTTGTCAATGTGATTTGATTGTCAACCAAATGATAGCTAGCACGAATTTTTGGAGTATCCAAAAGCTCAAGAACTTACCCTGTTTCTCTTGATAAATCAAAGATCAGCCTCTTTCGTGCAAGAAAAATGATAAAGAACAAACAAATGCTATATAATTAGAAAAGCATTAAAGAAATTAAAGAATAGAAACGAAAATATACAAAATGAGCTAACTAAATCGAAACAGTCATCTTGTCAAGTAATAAAAGAAAAAGTTGTGACGGGAAATCCCCTAAATTTATCTTTTCCATCCACAAATGCTTGATCCAAAGTTACAAACACTACCTCGATTACAAGAACATAATATGTGGCTCTTTATTTGAGTTCATCATGAGCAACCTGTTACTTGCCCATAGTTTTTTTTTTTTCCGATTGGCCAAACATATTTTTATTAATCTTTGAAAATGATTACAAACATTAAAAGGATCATGGGTACAGCGACATACGCCACCCAAGAAGCAAAATAAAAATAAAATAAGATGCCAACCAAATCACCATAAATACACACCAAAAACCGAACAACCACTAAAAATAATCCAGTGACAGGCAACACCAAAACAATCAAAAGCCAACAGAAACAAATAAACTGAGAGAACAAACCTGAAGACAGAGAGAAACAACCCAAAACTGCAAAGCCACGGGATTAAAATTAAAGCCTGCCAATCGTTGCCGAGAAAAAGAACAACCCCTGCCAATCGTTTTTGTAGGTAATAGAAAGTCCAGCCAGCACACATTTGTTTACAACCTTCTCAATCCTTTATATATTATCGTCCAAGACCTGAGGGGAAGGGGAGGAAACGCTCCTCCATCTTTGCCACCTACGAAGTTGCGTAGGCTAGGCAGGCCGCCCGTTCATCATCCTTTGAATTGCCTTCCATTTTCTTCTTCTCTCTTTCGCGACAAATGCCACCAACCCGATTGTGTGTTTCATCAAAAGAAGGGCCATCACACTGGACCACACTATAACTCCAATTTTAATGGTATTAATGAGTGATGGTCTGTACATTTCAGGAGTAAACACAACGTAGGAAAACGCATATGTAATTGCCATTGATGTGATTGCCAACCACATGGTCACTATAAGGATCCACATCATAGCCTTGTTCCTGAATTTTAATCCGCTCATGAGCAACAAAATTGTACTCAATGATGCAACGAATCCTATTGTGTTAGAGCGGAGGAAGAACAGATAAGAACCTTTATCATTAAAAGCCATTACAGCTTCCCCAGCTTTGTAACCTTTGGTCTGATCTTCGGAGTTCTCTTGCCAGACACCTCCAGGAGGGCTCACCCCAGCTTGGAATGCCATTGTCGCAATAAGTGATGCCACAACCATTAAGGACTCCCTTTTATTCGTAAGCCAATCTCCACCTACGAGATCTTTCGCCTGTTTCGCATTGGCATTTAGAAGTAAGTCGTGGACACGATCTTCTTTTTTACCTGATCCAAGGAACCAAATGTCCATTGCTGTGTGTCCACTTGCATTTGTCGCATTCACATCTATTGTTTCCTTCTCTTCTATTGTTCCCTTCCCTAGCACATGACGCTTGATCTACATTGCATCTTATGGTTAGATATGAGAAATCAAAGAACATGTTTTTCAGTGATGATTTCCTACCAAGAAAAAAACCAAGAAACTGAGGCGGCTATGAATTGGTTGTTCAATGGTCACATGAACACCCAATAACTTTTTTTTTTCATAGAATACATGTAAATTTTGGGTTAACTTTTCTTTGAACAACCAACTCAAATATTAATGAACACCCAATTCTAACGCAGTCTTGAACGTCTAACCCAAAAATAATTGAACACTTAACTCAAACAATTGAACACTCAATAACAATCCAATTTCGTCGCTAAAAGTACATTATCCCTGAGGAAATTCAATTTCGTCGCCTTTTATAGAGAGGTAAAACAGATTTCCTTGCCAACTGTAACCTTTTGGCGAGGAAATATTTCGTCACCTTTTTCAAGACTCATTAATTTTTTATATATGAGTCATCATTAATTATGTTCATATGTATTTGTAATATTACAATGGTAAGACATAATAGACTGCATGGTTCAATACCATTATCAAATTTATAAAAATAAAAAAGTGATAAACAAAGAAAAATAGTTTCCTCGCCAATAGCATTGAAAAAAACTCATAGTCACTTTTCTTATTCTAATTACCAATGAAAAATATATTTCTCACTATTTCTATGCATTCAATTTTATTCAACTAAAATTAATTATTAACGATGTCAGTTTGTTCAAATTGTCATAAAGTTTATTGTTTGAATAAAAATATTTTAAGGACATGCTAAAAAAATTTTATCTCATAGTTATGAACCCAAAAAAGGACCGGACATATGGATCATAAGTTTGTGGGTTGAAGGCTATGCATTTCGAAAAAAGAATGGGACATATGGATTTATTTCGTAGAGATAACTGATTATTAATTCAAAAAAAATAAATGAAAAGCTAAACAAAGATAGAGTTAATAATTACAGTAAAAATAAATTAAAAAATATTTCAAAGTTAGATCGTCAGCAATTTACCAAAATATGTATGGTTAAGCGCATTTAAAAAGAAACATAACAAATTATTATTGTCCAATCTAGTTGACTTAATATTTTATGGATGCACATACATACTAAGAACAAATTGACCCATCAAAAAAATGACATATTTGCAAAACATTAAAGTGCTGAAACTAATTTGGGCACTAAAAGAGGTTATTAAATGTAAAGAGAATTACAACTAAGTATAAAATAAACAAATTTAGAAAGGTATGAAGAATTAAAACAGGTATTTAAGAAAATATCAAATTATGAAAATATTTAAATTTATTAAAAGCGAGTAATATTATTAAAGATTTAAGAAAAACAAATTTAAAGAAACACTGCAAAGGGACTAAAATTAGATAGAAAGAGATGAAAAGACGTGCAAAAGGTTTATATATAAAAAATTGTAAAGCTTTCCGCTGGAAATGAAGTTGTTGTGGTGGATGAAGCAAATGCTGCTACAAAGGAGGTCACCGGAATGAGTTCTAGCGGAATAGCAAAGGAGCTGAGAATTTATAAGTACTGTTTTTAGTTTCAAGAGTTTTAGCGAGGAAATACTTCCTCCCCTAAACTATAATAGCGATGAAAAAAATTCTTCACCTATTTTGTAAACATGGCATTAGTTTATCAAGGAAACAATATAGCGATAAAAAAATTCCTCGCTAATTGTGTTAGAATACATAGGTGATAAAATATATTTTTTCCTAGAGAGTAGCGAATACCTTTTGCAATGACTTCTGCGTTGTAGTGCAACATACATTTGTCGCATTCACATCTTTTGTTTCCTTCCCTTCTATTTTTTCCATCTCTAGGACATGACATGCGATCTGAAACATTTACATTGCATCTCATTGTTAGATATAATAAACCAAAGAACATGCTTTTTAGTGATGATTTCCTATCAAGAATAACCTAGAAACTGATGCGGCTATACATTGATTGTTCAACGGTCACATAAACACCCAAAAACTTTTTTTTTGTTTCTTAAAAATATGTAAAATTTATGGGTAAGCATTTCTTTGAACACATAACTCAAACATTAATGAACATTCAATTCTAACCTAGTATTGAACATCTAACTCAAAAAATAATTAAATATTTAACTCAATCACAATCCAATTACAATCCATCAATATAGGTAATTCTTGTTTAAACACCTAACATGCCTCAAATAAAGCTCACAATCCTAATAAAAAATTTAAGAAATAAAGAGAAAAAAAGAAGAATCTTTTGGTTTAAATATTATGCTTTGCATTATCTCTATTGATGATGGTCTAAATGTGTTATTTTTGCATTTATAACAATTACTACTCTTTTCTTTCTAGTTAGCTTACAGAATTACAAACAAAACTTTAAAAAAAATTCAACTATATTGCAAAACTCTATTAACTTGAATAATATTTTTTTGAATTTAAAAATTAATATAATAAAAAATCTCATTGTGTCATCTTAACGAATAACATATTTACAAAAGGTTGGCCCCAACATATACTCACTATAATTTTTTTCAAAAGAATTTTAATAGGTTAAACATTGGCACAAAATATGAGAATATTTGTCTAGGACAATGGTAAATTTAACACCCTCTCTTGGAACGCTCTCTACTACATGATATGACAACTTTCAAAAAAAAAATTTGAGTTTTTATGAAAATGTATGGTATATATTTTTGAGTTCTCATTTGTCTCGTAGTTGATTTCTTTAGAATAGAGGTAATGGATTTTTGTCTTACTGTTTATACTAATATATGAGGTTTTGCACACATATCATTGCTTAATACACCAGCTAGTAGAGTTAAGATAATTTATGAATGCTCTATTTGATGTAGAACATATGAAGACCCAATTCTATGATCAATTGGACTAGATAAAGCCTCGAAAGTCCAAACGATGTTTAATTTTAGATTACCCGATTTGGCCGGGTGAGCTCAGAATAGGCCTAAACTTCATGAATTGACTTATTTTTGAGCTCTGGCCCCTATTCATTCATTTAGCCCTTCAATTTGATATTTTCACCGTTTTAAGAAACTTTTAATTCGTTAATACTAAGTTTTAGACCGTAATTCCTTATTAGTTGGTTCTTTTTGGAAAAGTCCTATTTTTCTTTCCCGTTTTCAATTTTAGGAGTTTTCCCAAATTATGGGACTTTTCATTTTTCGGTTTTAATTATTAGAGTTTCGGGGTTACACCATATAAAAGGGTTGTAACCTAATGTTTTGATTAATTTTTTCATCAATAATATTCCAAACTTTTGTCTTCTTGTGGATTCAAGAACGGCTCGTGGCTACGAGTACTTGTCTTATTTGGATTAGTACGCTAACTAATTTTTTTGCGAATTCCGCTGCGTTACTACTACAAATTCCTGAAGTTGTCATTGTCTAGAAACATTGAATAAAAGAGTGCAATTTTGTTCATGCACCACAAAGTGGATGAACATCTCGCACTGATCGATACTATATTAATGCATATAGGGGGGCACCACTTCGGTCAAAATGGGAGATGGCAACAGTGCCAAGCGGCCCATCCATCTCCTCATTTCGGCACGGACAGCTTGGATCTAATTCAAGTTCATAAATTCACAGTCGTACATAGCTCGGATAATGAATAGCTAGATGGCCACTTGGCACTGCTCATGCCAAGCAAGGTGCTTGGCAGCATCCCCGGATTAGGACTTGTGTTTTTGGGCTATTCCATAGAAAAAGAGAGGTGCTGGATCCAAACCCAAAAATATATTTGTGAACCAAACCAAGTACTTTTGTTTTTTTTAATTCTATCAAGCATTTACCGATATGGTGTTGAACAGATTTTTTCTTTATTTGTTTTGGACAAGGGATAAACAGCCAAGATCCACAAAATGTTTGGTTTTGACTACTGAAGGGACATTCGATGTGAACTCAGTATATAGCGAAAAAATCCGCGTTACATTTGATTTCTGCAAAAAAAGAAGAAAGAAGGTCTGATTTGATTGAGTATAACTTATTGAGAGTGGTAATACCGATATATAGGAACTTTTAGTAAGCATTTTAAT
>BPLS01026357.1:0-12845 GCA_019656275.1 Rhododendron kiyosumense
ACAGCTAGCTAAAGAATTGCATGCAGAAAGTAATTGCCACATTCTCCCTAAGGGCATCACTCATCAGTTTTTCCTCACATAATCCTTCACTACGACCCTGCGCTCCCTCCCTCAATCCTCTCTCTACGGTCGCGAATATTAGTAGTTTTGGAAGCTATCGAAAGAGGCTTTCATGCACGCGCATAATGTAACTTAGACTCTGACAATAAAAATGGACGAAATCCACTAAAGAAGTACCTGATCGTGGCTGTTATCATTATCCCTCTCCACAATCGCCGAAGCAGCCGATGCCGCCGACCTCGCGACACTCGAAGCACCGGAAGAAACGATCCTCAGGTAACTCGAAAGGGCACGAAACGACGTCGGAATGAACCCGTTGGCCCGCCCAGGATGCTTCTGGCCATCATTCCTCATCCCAACAACTCACAAGAGAACACAGAACTATCAAAACCCTCTGATTCTCCAAACCCAACTGACTGGCAAAAAAAACTGATCATAACATCAGCCCAGTTCTAGTTCCCTTTAAAAAGCCCTAATCATTCACAAATGAACAAACTTTCATCTCACAGCTGTCTCCATCTCCTCCAAACACTTAGAGGAAATCGCTGGAGGAAAAAAAAAACCCTCACCAAATCAGAACAAAAACGCTTCAAATAAGCGTTCCACCGTCAAACCAACTTCCTTTTTTTGTCGTTTGACAAAATCGCTTCCGAAAATCAATCGGAAACAAACAAAAAGCTGGAAAACTTTTTCCTCCTTTCCTATATAAACCAAACCGAAAACCTAGCTAAAAATCAAAGCAGTATTATACAGACGATATCTACAGTTTTTTCTTCGGGGGTAATTGAACAGGGAGATAAAATTATTGAATGAAAGAATATTAATCGGAATGATTGTGTTAGGGTTTTGGTCGGAAAACCGCTGACAATTTTGGGGGAAATCTATAGATACAGAGAGAGAAGGTGTATAGAGAGAGCGAGAGAGAAGGGGAAGGGATCGATTGGATCGGATAATGAAGGGGGAAAATAAAAGACTACCCGTTTACGTCTCTGTTTGTTTCTCTCTCTAGAAATTGGATCGGGTCGGTGTTTAATCTCCTCGCACGCCAAGGTTTGGATCGAAAAGAATACGAGTTCACCGCATACATGTGGCTTTGGACCCGTATCAAATTCCGTAAAGATGATTGGAGCCGTTTATTTCATTCAAATTTTTTTTTTTTTTTTTTTTTTTGCGGTTTACACTCAATTGGATATAGGTAGAAATATTTATGAAACTTTTACAACTTTGTTCCCATAATTCACAACTGAATTCTGAAGCAAAATTGTACTCTGTATTCTATAAACACCAGTAGCGATATTTGATTGAGTTGATTTTTTACTAAGAACACTAAACAGAATATTTTGAGCGAAATGAGTAACTCCAATCATCTTTATGAGATCTATGTCTCAAATCCATATGTACGCGGGATATGTACATATACAGTCCGTCTCTTATGAGAGGGTCCTCATTTTAGTTAAAATATAGACCTTCCCATTTCTCCCATTTTCCGATCAAATTTCGATAATCCGATCTACTCAATGTGATCAAAACATAATTTTAAGGGTATTCGCGAGAAATTGGAAAAACAAATAACCGGAAAGAGCTTGATTTGAATAGTTTTTATTTAAACCGTTCAATAAAAAATTGTTCAAAATTGTTTGGATGAAGCCCTACCCGGGGTTTTTTTTTTTTGCCGATTTCTTACAGGTAGACTTAAAATCATGTTCTGAACATATTGAGCGATTCGAATCATCAAAATTTGATAAAAAAGGAAAATCTGCATTTTAACTAAAATAAAAACCCCTTGTGGAAGACAGACCCGTCAGACCGTGTACATATAGCATTTCGATCGTCAATTTTTTTTTTCAGAAATGCTAAAAACAAAGAAAATTTATTCCGAAACTACCCCCGAAAAGATCAACTAGTGAATGAGATTCACATTGATATGTGTGACACAATCATCATGATTCTTAACCATTGATTGCTATTTTCGGGATACTTTTGGGGTAAATTTTCTTTGTATACATTTCTTTTTTTCCCCACTTTTACACCCTTCTCTCCCGAGTCCCACCCCCTACCCCCTCTCTCTCTCTCTCTCTCTCTCTCTCTCTACGTCAGCACAGTCAAGACGGTAAAAGATCCACGCGGTGAAAAGTGCAACAGTTTTTGACTTTTTTCACTCGTTTTTAACAAGTTTGGGGTCCAAGTTTTGATAATTATCACCACACTAATACAGGAAATCAGATTGCGGATTAACGTTTATATAATCACTAGTAAAAATTTGTAAATTTAAAGATTCATAAAAGTCTCAGTCAAAAGTTCATACAACTAGGTATCTTATCTTATGTTTAGAAAATATTAATGAGCCGAATACTTTGCTCGTTAGTAATATGCGATTCTTCATGCAGGTATATATAAAATACGACTCCCACCGTCCCACTTTGTTTCGCCTGTTTCGTTTTTGGGACATCCGAAAAAATTGTTTATATCTCACAATCTATAATATTTTATATATTCAATATGGAGGGAGTACTTAAGTGTGAATGTTAAGGCACGAGTTTGAGTCCATAAATTAAAGGAATTTTGTGTATTGTAATTCATGGGTAATGCTATCATTGTCGAGAGGCTAAATTCCTAAGAGATTACGAAGAAGGTAATGCTAGTTGACCTAACTTTTTAAATTCAAACTCAAATTGCTTTGAAATATGACTTTTTGTCTATACAAGGTAGTATCACACTCCAAACGTAATTTGTGATTATTTGAAATGATGAAAACGCCAATATTGCAATTCACTATGTCCCTTTTACATGAAAAAAAAACACTTCATTCAGAATAGGAAAATATTAATTTGTTTTAAAAAAAAGGAAGCCAAGTACGGCTTAGGATAAACCATAACGTATTTTATATAATAATAAATAATAATAATAAAAACTAGCCTTTCTTTATACACCACCCTAAGACAAGCCTGAGTGGGGGTTTTCTTTTTTTCTTTTTTTTAAAACAGTTTCTTTTATTAAAATCCAAGCCAAAGAACCAAGGGGGGGAAATACAATCTCATTATACAAAAGGCAAAACTTCAAAACATTTTTACGCATTTTATATAAAATTTGAGGAAATAAAAACTCTTTTACGGTTGAAAGTAATGAAAGCATATACTAGTATAATTTAGTCTTTTATTTCGAGTCCAGTGCGAAGCACGGGTTTGCTGCTAGTATTATAATTTGATCTCTTATTCTGATTTTCGTGCGTAACACGGGTTCGACGCTAGTAAACTTATATATATAAATCATAAAAGATGAGCTGTTTGAACAGTCCGGATCCAGTGAGGGATCCCGCACAGGCTTACCGTGCCGGACTCCCCTTTTCCGACCAAATTGCGACGATCCGAGCCGCTCAAAGTGATCAAAACGTGATTTTAAGGGTACTCGCGAGGAATCAGCCAAAAAAATGACCGGGAAGGGCTTGATCTGAACAGTTTTTATTGAACGGTTCAGTAAAAAACTGCTCGGAACAAGCCCTTCCCGGTCATTTTTTTTGCTGATTCCTCTCGAGTACCCTTAAAATCACGTTCTGAACACATTGAGCAGCTCGGATCATCGAAATCTGCTCGGGAAATGTGAGGTCCGCATGGTAGACTGGTAAGGGATCTCTCACTAGATCCGGACTGGCTGTTTGAATTACTAGTATCAATTAGTATATCCATTTTATTGAAGTTGGTTTTTTTGTGTGTGCCCCAAGCTAAAATAAAAAAATTGTTTACCAAAACAATTACTCCATTATTATGATGGGAAGTGCGGGAATAACGGTGTTTTCCATGCCACATGGGAAAGCTAGCCTAAGACGTAGGGACGACTCCGACCGCGATGGAATCCGATGAGAATCTGCGATTCGATTCGCAGTTGGCGTGGGCCACTACTCCCTTTGACGCAAATAGAAGTTCGAGTTTCGGTAGGTGCTTGAAACTCATCTGCGGATCAAAGGGGGGACTTTTCACCAGCTGTGCACTAAAGTGGTGCCGTGGTGACGGTTCGTCCTTTCAGATGATAACTATGGCTCAAACCGGATATTCCATTGGTGGCCGGATTGTAATTTTTTTTATTATAAAAAAAAATCAACAATACTCCATTTATACGCGGAGTTGAAAATTGAAACCATTAAAATATTTCACACCGATGTTGACTAACACCCAAGCCATCTGGGAAATTTGCGCACACCCAATGTTGACTAACACCCAAGCCATCTGGGAAATTTGCACACACCCAATGTTGACAAACACCCAAGCCATCTGGGAAATTTGCACACAGCCACGTACTAGGGGGCCTGTATTTTGGGGGTAGAGCCCACGTTGATACCTGTGCGTGCATGCGTCTAAGTCGTCCCCAAATATGTTTTGGACGGTCAGAATTTAGAGGAGAGAAAGTGATCGATTCTACATCGGGCTTTGACGTGCTATATTCAGGTCCCGTTTTCAGTGAAAAGTTTACGCTACAACTCATTGGTTTTTATAAAGTTGTTCATACTTAAAACTTCTTTTTTTTTTTTTTTGGGTCAAAAGTTGCGTTATTTGCGTTAAAACTAAAATATTCAACAAATTTTCTTCTACTAACCCAACACATTTTTTACAACTTATAGTTTAATGAAAACAGCTTGATGTTTATAGGGTACAAGAAGTAGTCTATAACTTAAACGAAAACGCCCCCTGTGTTTGTTTGATTTTTTCTTCCCGGATATACACACTCCCTTCCCTTGGAGGAGGATAATTAGTACAGTACAAGTTTTAGAAACCCATGGAGCGTCCAAATTTTATCCAGCTTGGAGCATTACCGATTACAACTTTTACAAAATTGTTTAGGGGCAAAATGAAAGTTTTACATATTTGTATTTTATCCACCCCACAAAATAACTATAAAAATGATACTCACATAATAATCCATACACAACCTCTTACATACATGTGGGGCCCACACAGACTCCACACACACAACTATGTGTGGGCCGGGCCGGGCCTGGGCCCCACTGTATGTGAGAAGTTGTACGTAGTATAAGTTGTTGTGTTTGGATTATTTTGAAAGTACCATTGTTGTAAACCAAATCAAGTAACTTTTATTTCCTTCCAAAATAATCCCCCTTCAATCATATCCCTCTCTTATTATATCTCTCTCCTCCGGTTCAAAATTTTGACCACAAACAAACGAGCTAGTAACACCAATAAAGGATTTGATTTTGGATTGCGATATTCATGCTCCACTTTTTACTTATGGCACTCCACTTTGTCCATGAAGTTAATAACTTTATGGACAGAGTGAAGCGCTCTTAGGAAAAAGTCGAGTGCTAATATTAGTTTCCTTGATTTTTTGTTAACCAAAATGAAATTAAGTTTTGTAAAAAAATTGAAAAAAAAAAAAAAAAGGAAGGTTGGATTAGCCATGAAAAGTAAAAGATTGTGCATGTAACTTTGTTTGTCATTCATTTGTCAAATCCAATTAATGTCCAATGCTTGTGAATTTGTATCATATGAATTTGTTTGGAAATCAAATGAATTTACCACATTATTTGGCGTACTTCCATTTACTTGCATGCACGCCATTTAATGCCAAAACTAATTATAGGAGGTATTTGGTAACTTATTTTTTAGCTTTTCATTTTTAGCTTTTTGGCTTTAAGATTATAGTCAGAATATATTTTTTTAGTATGGTAGAGTATTTATGAGATATGTGCGTAATGTAGTAATGTTTAGTAGATGAATGCTGAAAATGAATTATGGATTGAATTTTTACAGGATTGCCCTTTGCCTTTATTATTGTGTTAAAATAGGTGTAAATATTTATTCCTTTGCTCTTTTTTTTTATTGAATTTTCAGATTGACGTGTAAGGAAGAACTTCTCATACTGCACAGCAACAAACGGAGACGTTCAACTTTTTTTATTGGAATTTTTTATTTGATAGTAGTTTAGAATAAATACTCTCCCTGTATCTGGTGTCGAGAGGTGAGAAGAGGATAAGGAAATAGATGGGAGGGCAGAACTGGTAAATATATAAGAATACTTTTGGGTATTTTGGTCATTCAACCGAAAATGAGAAAAGCTCCTCAGGACCCCATTCTCCATTCTCTTTTCCTTTATCAAAAGAGGAAATGATTTTGCCACCCCTTTATTTATTAACTTTACTCCTCTGCAAATGTATTTTTTGCAACAAGAATACACTTGCAGAAGAGTGGCATTAACAAAAAAAAAAAAAATCTATTTTGGCAAAATGGATTTTATAATTGAGTTGCCAAACACCCACAATGCAACAAGGAGAATGCAAAAAGACAAAAATGGGCTTGCCAAACACCTCCATAAAGAGATACACGTGCTTCTATTATTTGCTGTACGTGTACATTCTCAAAATTTTGTGGAACTTGCAACCATATTCATTGTACTACTATATTGAACATAATAACATATTCAAAAAAAAAAAAACAATAATAAATTACACGTATGTTGATTAAAATAAGGTTACGTACAAGTTTGATGTTTTTTGTTCAACGTATGGGTGCTACTAGCGATTTACAAGATGAGTTATGTAATACGATATCGGGGGTGTTTTTATTAACAAAAAACACTAAAAATTTAACGTATTTTTTCATTTCATTTCCACTAACAAAAAAATTTCAGTATTTTATCATTCCGTTTTCACTAACAAAAAAGTTGTCAACAAAAACTCTTTTTGCTACAGGAACTATACTTACAAACTTATTAACTACTTATTCACATTCGGAAATAATTTCACATTTTTCAATAACTTATTCACTATCGAAAACACCTAACAATTTCTCAACCACAAATAAAAATCTACAAATTTTTAATACCGGAAACACCCCCTTTGTAATGAAATATAATAGTTCAAAGGAAAATTATTTCGGCGCTCTGTTTTTTTATAAATGCATTTCAAAATTTGTTTTTTAATGCTTGTGTTGTGTATTTTTAAGCACAGTAGGACAAAAATTGGAGTGTATTTATATAAATAAATAAATAAAATGGAGTGCTAAAATAATTGCGATTGTCCAAATTATGAATTAATTTAGTGAAATCGGTGTGAGATCAGGATTTAAGCAAACCGATGTCAAATTAATGTAGGTCCAAACTTATTTATGGATTTGATGATATTTTACGGTCCATTAGTGGTCCACTTTATTTGAATTATAAATAATGCACCACAAAAATGAATTATGTACATTAAACGTGCCCAATATGAATACATACGGACCAATTCTATCCACACAATTTGTGATACTTCATCTCAGTAATCAATGGCTAAGATGAGAACAATTTATTTATTTCCTCTCCCTGTCCTCACCTAATCCTTCCCTCTCTCCTTCCCCACCACACAACCCCACCTTTCCTAAAACCAACTCTGGCCAGCAACTGGCACCTCCGTCTCCAGCGACCTTCTCTCTAATGCAGGCGTGAATTCATGAAGAATATAGTAATTATTTAAATAGTGCTTGATTAGGAAATTTTGTGATTTATTTCCGTACTTAGTAGGTTGATGTGATTTTCCTTTTATTTAGTATCTTGGTTAGCAAGGAAGTAGTTTCTTAATTTCAATTTACCTTTTTAGTATTACTAGGATTGATTATAAGTAGAGTGGTAAGTCTTAGGGTTATTGAGTGTTTGTTGATTAATGAAATTAAAAAGAGAGTTCTCTTTTATTCCAAATTCGTTGGTATTCTACGGAATCAACAGAACAGGTTTAGAGAAGAATTTTGATTTCCGGGTATTCGTTACGAATCAATGGATTTCGGACTCGATTTAATAGTTTTGCGTTTCATTAGCTTCTGCTGCATCAGTTGATATCAGAGCCTGCGCTCGATTCTAAATCATGGCGCAACAAACAATTCGTGATGATCTTTATGCTGTTGCCGAAGATGTGAACGAAGGTGATGAGGCTGCACGGGATGCACAACTACGGGAACGATTTAAAGAGATTGAGGATATGCATAAAGCGTTGGTTAAGAGGGCCACCTTGATCGTTGACAATCAACCTCACTACTACCCACTGAATTCGTCGGTGGCCTTTCACATCCAAAGTTATTCCAAATCTAATTGTGGATTGAAGTAAATCATCAATTTATGACGAAGAACCATTCGTTAATGAAGGTATGAGATAGTTCCTAAAAAAAGAGAGGATCGAAGTTCTCTCTCGTGCATGCGCGCGTACAGTTAATTTAGTTATTGGCAAATCAAATATATACACGAGAGAGTGTGTTCTCCTCTCTTCCATTCTCCCCCTCCGCCGAGGACGCACGCCACACACCCGATCTCACCGCCGCCTTAGCCTCATAGTGACCATCAGAACGCACCGACGACGACGACGAGGACCAAGGGCGGAACTAGGAATTAATTCTACCATGGGCTAACCGAAATCATATATATATATTAACTATATTTTTAGCCATATTTTTATGAGAGTTCTAAAGACAAAATTTAATTATGAGAGCAGAAACTTAATTATGAGAGTTCTAGAGACAAAATTTAATTATGACCATTTACTAATATGATCATAATAATAATATCTTCGTACCGGTTCAAACAAATTGAAAATTGGAGCACTTCATTTTCTAAAACTGTGTTATATATATATTTAAAAAATATGGTTACAAAATTAAGTGCTCCAATTTTCAATTCGTTTGAACCGATGTGCAGATGTTGTTTTGTTGATCATATTATTCTAAAGTGTCATAATTAAATTTTGTCTTTAAAGCTCTCATAATTAAGTTTCTGCTCTATATGGTTCCAAATAAAGAGCAAAAACTTAATTATGAGAGTCCTAAAGACAAAATTTAATTATAACCCTTGAGAATAATATGACAAGAATAATAAAATTTCCGCACTAGTTCAAACGAATTAAAAATTAAAAAACTTAAAATTTTAATTATACTATACGAAACTCACCCATCTATTACTATTATCAAACGAGGCCTAGATAATCATAGAATTCGCTAGAAATCATCTTCCATTTTGATACAAAGATCAATTTTCACATGCTTCATAACTAAACACGCTCTTTCTATAACAAATATGGGTTGGACTAAAAATTTTGGACCGAAATTTACATATAATAAATTATTTTTTCGGGGGTTTTTTGAAGGTCCACCTAGGCTATGGCCCAAGGCAGCCATTCACTGGTTCCGCCTTTGACGAGGACTCTACTGCATTGAGCTTGCTACTGCTAGATCCCATACTCAAATATCCTAAATCAAAATTCTCTCTCCAAATGCTACGGCATTTGCTTCAATTTTAGGATATTACTCTGACACGTAAATGTCATTAAGATTGAGAATGTGGAGGTGGTTTTGAAGTGGGTGTTGCTTTTTAGCAAACTGAATTGATGAATTACTATGGGGGACCGTGGTTTGTTTGGTCAGTCTCTATGTCTCTCTCTGCAAGTGTTTGAATAGGAGAGGGATAGGGTTACAATAACAAGGCTTTCTCCGATCTCCGCGTTTCTATGATGGCGGCACCGTCGATGAAGAATGGCAGGAGGGGATCTGGAGCAGCGGTTGTTGTACCGTTTTGTGTCGAAGGATGTGATGTGTTATGTGGTTAATTTATTGTTTCAGTAACTGAAAAAGAATCGTCGTAGAAGGAGGAGTCGGCTGCCGGCCGGAGGTGGTTCTGGAAAAGGTCAGGTTGTGTGGTGGGGAAGGAGAGAGGGAGGGATTAGGTGAGGAGAGGAAGAGGGAAGAGATAAAGTGTTCTAATCTTAACCATTGATTTCAATGGCAGAGTTGGAGTATCACAAATTGTGTTAAAATTTATGTAGGTGGAACCGGCTCAAAATACATATGTATATACGTATTTATATGTAAAGTTGAATGTTTCATAAATGTCTTTACCGAAATCTAGTTGAGCTAATTTTTTATAAGGGTTATAAACAAAATGAGTGGTTCGAATCATTTTTTTTTAGACCCAAAACGGGTCCAAACCAAATCTATACTTGCAAGTACAGATTATGCATCCGGGTGAATAGCAACGCCCACCAGGCATACCAACTAGCAACGCTCCTCTGTGGACATGACGACATACCAACTAGCAATCCTCCTCTGGACATGACGACGAGACTCCAAACTTGCAACGGAGGCTCCAGAGGCCCAAAAAGGTGATAGGTAAACCATGAGAGCAAAACCCAATGAGAGTTACCCAATGCCATCTCGGCTATCAACGCAGGCATGGTAAACACAGACCGGTTCATTTTCATCATATATTCATTCGAAATTCACCAATTGATACTAATAAATTCCAAAAAAAAAAAGGCCAGGTGTCAGCAAAATATTGGAGCGCAATGTGACAATGCCGAAAACACCCCATAATTCTTTCCCCCAACGATCAGCCAGCTTAGTATTGGCACAACGAATTCTTTAAGTACAACTAGATATACCCTTTACGTCAATATCGATCGGTAGATTCATCGTTAAAACAAAAGAGTAGATCTCTGCATTATTATTTTTTTATCATAGATCTTTGAATTACTTGTACTCCAATGATTGTTTGCCGCCTTGCCGGCGAGCCGGTAACAGCATCCACATCAGCCTCACCAAATTTTGGACCAAATTAATCCTCAAAAGCCACTTTTCTACTTTAACTAGTCACTTTTTCAAAATTACACAAAATCGGGCTCTTTACTCTCACTCTCTAGTCAATTAAATATTCAAACCCACCTAATAAATATTTAAGTCTCACTCTCTTCCCCCTCTGGTTTTAGACTCCCATAAAACCAAAATCACTTTCTGGACCAAAACCACTTCCTCGCCTGTGGCCTTCAAAAAGCGACCTTCTCTCATCTCTCTCCGGACCTTCATCCAACCTGTTGGATCCATCTCTTCCCCTTCCAGTTTGATTTCAAGCGGCCATTGAAGCGCGCGCGCACTTTCTCTCTCATTAGACGCCTATATTCATATATGCACGTATATACGAATGAGGATCCACCAGAAATACTAATAAAATAAGTAGTAGTGAGTCAACAGTAACCAAGCAAAAAGAAAGAGTAACTGTAGCAATTTTAAATTTTTTTTAAAGTAGTGAGGGAGGAAAAGAGCCTGATAAAGGGGTGTTTACTCGTTAGTCTAGTTTAGAGAGGCAAATAGTGAACCTAGTGTGGATGCTCTAAGAGTGCTGAAGAGTTCATTTTCAACTATTTTTATCAAGTAGTAAAAAAAATTCTCAAAGAACCACTAGATTTCTCCTTATGTCAATATCGGTAAGTGCATGATTCAAAGTTATTTCATTCATATATATACCTTTTGAATCTTTGTTTTATAGTGATATTAGTTATTTATTTTATCGGCGTGCAAGTGAGGGTGTCCAAAGTATCCAAACCTAACTATTCCACCAAATACATGTTATTGAATAGCCTTAGCTAGTAGGCATTCTTTGGTTGATTTTCTAACAACTTAAATTTTAAATTCTGAAAATAATTGAAAAGTTAACATGGTATAAGAATTTAGGGTAGAGACATTTGGACCGTTGAAAATATTTTTGGACGACTGCGATGGCTCATTACACCCTGTAGTAACTTTGTTCATTACAGGTCCCCAGATCCAAACGTCTCAAACCTAACCATATTAACTTTTCTAAGGGGTGTAGTGAGTTATTTAAACCATCTATCTCAGCAATCGATGGTCCGGATTTAAATCTGGAACGTTGAAAACATTTTTGGACGACTGCGATGGCTCACTACACCCTACAGTGACTTTGCTCACTACAGGGTCCTCAAATCCGAAACGTTTTGGGTTCAAATTCTCCCGTTTACATTTCTTCTTTGTTTGCATTTTACTTCTCCCGACACTCAATCTATAAATATGTACAGTATTTTTATCTACAAGACCGGCACTCAATTGTTTTTTGTTTGCATTATACTTCTTCCTCTCGTTTTATGTGGTGCTCAATCTATAAATATGTGTACATCTTTATCTACCAGACCTAATTGCACGCGAGAGAAAGCATAAGTATATGAATGGCTAATTGTAACCGGATGTCGGATCAGCTTGCTCGCAACTCGACTAATTGTAGGACTCTGGAGTTAACGATTGGGCAAACCGTCCAGAAGCCTCAAGATTTGGAATGTTTGGCTCTCGAGGGATTTGAACATTCAACCTCATGGCGTACAAGCACTTATTCCACTTAAAAATTCATGCAATTTTATCCCATAAATTTTGGAAAAGCAAGGATTAAACCATAAATAAATACAATATCCCCTATGATATTGCCTTGTCACTTTCCCAGCGGCCCATATGATTTAACAGTCAGCTTCACTACAGCAGAATACAAGGATTTCATTCCCTCTCCACTACAATGTTTCAACCAACAATTTCAGTGAAATGGTGCTCCGATAAAATCACATCTCCAGACACGTGAATCGCGAAGCTCAGGAAGTTGCTACAGTGTCCCAGCGCCAGATCGTTCCATCCTCGCAACAGCTGAGAATCGTGCTGCAACATATACACACAGGATTGATCATATGCGCTTATGAGTTCATGTTCGAGTTTACAATGTAAACCATAGGCCAGCAGATGTACTGGGAAGTTACCTTCCATCGAAGGACATGGCGGTCTGTCTAATTGGAGATTTTGACTGAATGTGAGACAACCTGAAATAGAAAAAAAGGAGCATGAAACTCTTAAAAGAGCGTCAAAACCCAACTCGAGTGAAGAAATGCTTGGTTTCTATAAAAAAAGATTTTGATGACCAAAAGCAACAAAAACAAACCTAGCGACGAGAACAGGAGGGCTTGACTGGAGTTCCCACACGAAAATCTTCCCTTC
>BPLS01026358.1:6557-16567 GCA_019656275.1 Rhododendron kiyosumense
CAGCCTCCTGTCGTCGTCGCCATCACCACCCACCTCCCGTCGCCGTCTCATCCCGTCCTTGCCGATTACTCACCGCCGCCGGTTCACTCCTCACCTGCTCGCCGCGGTGCACTCCTCCTCCTCGCCGCCCTTCGTCGCCATCCATGGTCGCTACCACCAAGTCCCTCGGTCTTCGTCGCCATCCATGGTCGTTACATCAGGTGCCCTTCCAAATCGTAACAAATAACTCGATCTTCGTCGCCTTGTGTCCCTCGGTATGGTTCTTTGCATTTGAAGGGTTTATAACTTTATACACCAGTAAAAACATAAGAATCCTTCTCTTCCTTTCTTTATCCTTCTCTGTGAAGGGTCATATATTCAGATCTATTAAGGTTTTGTTTTTTTATACGTTTGTTTAGCTGCTGTTGGGTAATATATGGTTATATGTTCAGATATGTTAGGGTTTTTTTTTGTACTTTTGATTAGCTGCTATTGGGTAACATATATGGTTATATGTTCAGATCTGTTAGGCTTCATATAAGGTTATTTATGGTTATATATGGTTATGGTAACATATATGGTTATATATATAGTTATACATGGTTATGGTTGTATATTTATGCATATATAAATATATGGTTATATATTCAAGTCTATAAACGGTAGTCCAATTGCACTGAAACTGTTTTTTTTTTTTTTTGCTGGCTTTGAAATGTTTTTTGTATTTTTTTTGCTACTGTTAAGAAACATATATGGTTATATATTCAGGTCTAAAAGCCACTGCGCGGACCAATTCAATAACGTAAATTTAGCAGTTTATTAGTTTGTGTATAAATGTTAATTTATTTTGTACATATAACCATATATCATGAGATATATAACGTTTAGGTTTTCGTTTAACAGCTGATATCATAAAACATATATGGTAATATTCGAATTCTTGAATCCTTTTTTTAGCATATAAAGTTATATGTTTCCATCTGTTTAACTTTTTTCTTATATGTGCAGAAATGACAAATCCACAAGAAATAGGAGTATGGTTTCATGAAGTGCCTAATCCAATTTATTGCAAATTGGAGTATCACCACAATGACACCGTGATAATGGAGTTTAGGATGAACTCCAACCTCAGAAGAGCCCTCCACATCAAATCCTTCTACCGAAGGTACCTCATGACGTTGAAGAGCCACATTAGGATCGTTAATCCTGACAAGACAGCCAAGAACATTAGATTTAGAATTTTAATTTGGTTAAAGTCTTTTGGTGTAATTTCTTTGTCTTGTATTCATATTCCTATTCAGAAAACTCTGAATCCGTTTTGTAAATCTATCGATCAAATTTATAACTACGTAGTTGAACAATAGCAGACTCTGAATCCATTTTTATTTATTTTGAACACAGATGTTTTGATTTGGGGATGTAATGGTTTCAATGATTGATACTTGTTAAAACTTGAACATATATATACACAAACATATAACCATAATCATATATAACCATAGATAACCTTATATGAATTGGTTCACGCAGTGGCTTAACTCTTAAAAAGGAGAATATATAACATTATATATATACAATAATGTTATATAACGTTAAATATAGTGTATCAGAAAAGGAAAATCTTTGACTGTTATATAACGTTATATAAGTACAACAACGTGATTGGTTTGAATTCAAAAATAGAGAGAGACGAGAGAGATACCCGTGATTGGCGTGATTTCAAAACTAGAAGGGATAATAGAGAGATAAGAGGCTAAATGGATGGAATTTGAATGGAAGGGTAATTTTGTCAGGCACTAATTCTCTTTTTAAATGTAGTGGACTTTATGCCTTACCAAATACATATTAGTGGACTTAGTGGGTTAAAAACTTGATCAGTGGACCTAGTGGGTTAGAAACAAGCTATAGTGGACCCTAGGCCAATTTTTTTAAAAAGAAACCCAACACTTTAATTAGTTAATAACGGTATTACACGTACAACACGTCATCTATCGATAATCCTTGAGTACAGGATTAAGCAAGAATAGATGCCTATTCATTAAACTTAGATGCCGCAAAGCCTATAAAAGTAGAAAAACAGTGAAAATAGAGAACTACTACTATTCCTTGATTTCCTTAAAAGCTAGGTAGTTAAAAGTTGGCAAATCCTCACAAAAGCCAATAATCTATTTGGTGTACTTTTGTTTACTAGATTGAGATTTTTGGGATTCTGTATATAGCAACTAGCATGGGATTAGAATATGATAGTTTGATCACAGCTCAAAAAGACTACTGGTTCACTGTATCTGCTAATATATTTTTTAGTAAGTTGATCGTGTGAAGTTGGAGTTTGGTATGTATGCTAGACCTTAGAATATCAATTGACCACTACAACATGTAATGATTTTAGCGTACCATGGTATGCATTTGGCTTATTTTATTTCTTCAAGAAATTAGCTTTGATTAACCAAATTCTAGTTTCTAGCTACTCACAGTGGCGCTGCCGCACTGGGTGTGTTATTCCTTTTCCGTTGCCTAGCTCTTCCAACGTGGGCTGTTCGGTGCCCGTTAGTTCATTCTGTTTTGGAATTTACATTCAGAATCAAAAGATGTTTCGCCCTCCTTTCTTTGTGACTTATGGTTAACCCTCACATTACTGGACTTAGAAATCTGTGGAAGAACAATCTGATGTAGAAGAATGTGGGCAACTTTTCCTTTACAAGATGAACAGAGTACTTGGAAACTGAAGTTATAGATCTTGAGTTGCAGATAATTTATGTTTAACACCTGGAACAATGTTTCATGTGCTGAATTGTCAATTTTAGATGCACAAATTGATCCATGGATACTAGTAAGGGTTGGAAGCTGAAGTTGCTTGTCGAAGTGCTGAATTAAGGGTGGTACTAGACCTATTAATTAAGAGCAAGTGATGTTTGTATTTTCTCGTATAAAAGTAAGTAATTTAGTAAAATTAGTAAAGATTGTTTGTATTTTCATTATTTTTTACTCAAAGATACACTGATTAAGTATAAGAAAAGTTTTACACGAAAATAGTTCGAACCGTGACAAACAAATCGCCGGTGCATACTCATCTTCTATCATTTTGCTTTCGCCAATGAAGTGATTTTATTTACATGGGAGTAGTTTTCATACGTAAATTTCAGAATATGTAACAAAGCTAAAAAAAATCATGTAATTATTGACAATTCATGTAATTATGCCAATACATGAAATTTCAGGTAATCCTAACTCCCTTCCTCCTTGAAAGTATGATTGAGAAGGGTCATGGAGCACCTCCTGAAGCACTTGATAATAAATCGTCAATGCACGGGCGACAACATAGCAAAGGTCAGGGTAAGGGTTGGGTTCTTAGTTACAATAATTTTTCAAATTAATTTGTGTTCGCGCTCTCAATCTTCGCTCTCTGCTCGCAATCTCACGCCGTTGCAAATTTTAGTTGTTTGGAAGGTTGTCAAAAAACGCTTTCACACTCGCGCTCCCGCCCGCACATTATGTGACGTGTTCGGTATGGGGACAAGGGGCAGAATACACTTAGTTTTCAAAAATTACACTTGCACCTCAATTTATTTTTCTAAGTTTTGTCCCAGGCCAGTTATAGTACTATTCTAAGTTCTAACATAGTACATACCAAACTCCAACTTCACATGCACGATCTACTTGCAGAGTTACAGAAATGTATTACTAGCAGATACATTGAACCAGTTCTGTTAATTTGAGCTAATTAATCAAACTACAATATTCTAATACCATGCTACAGAGCCCCAAAAATCTCAATCTTTTTAAACAAACAAAAAAAAAAGATATTATTAATTAATTGGCTTTTGTCAGGGATTTGCCAGCTTTAACGACCTTTTAACTGTCTAAGGAATAGTAGTACGTAGATCTCTATCTTCGCAGGTTTTATTACTTGGAGTACTAAACAAATGAATTAGAAAGGTTGCCGATCAAAAATAATAATAATTAGTAAGGTTCTAAGTTCAATGAATAAGACGTGTTATGCAGTATTGATGTTGTTACGCCTATGGGCTGTTTTTTCTATTTCTCTCTTGGCTGGCTCTTGCCACCTTCTAGGGGTTGTGGGTGGCATATGATACGTCTCAGTTTTGGATGTCAACCTAATTAATTGGAATCTTTTGTCTCGGTTGTGATTTTGCCGTGTCATCAATCCTTTTACTCATGGTAAACTTTACTGTGATTAATAATTAAAATCCTTTTGCGTAGCCAAAAAATAATATTGATGTTGTTAACGTTATTAACTGATTAGAGTACTGTTAGTAATTATTTTCTAGTCATCTTAGAGCAAGTCCATCTGTTGGTGTGAAAATATTTTTCAAATCTTCATTTTGCTTGACTACAATGTTATTTTGTCACAGAGGTAGCAAGATTGCTCCACTAACTAGTACTGCAGTTCCATTTTGGCAGAACCAACTCTCCATTCATGCATTTTCAATTGTTCCATAAATCATTTGCATCGCTTGGTTAAGGAGGTAATTAACATTTGACTCAAACCATATTGAGAGCTTGTTCCGGGGTTGGTGCCAACCTTCGCATAAAAATTGACCGGTCAAAATTTTGCATCACATTTCCATCAAATTATGACAAGGCAAAATGATCAGGGGTGGACTTCCTCTTGGCAGTTGGCACTTCTTTTTTTGGCTGTGGGTATATGTGGGGTCAACTCCGATGGTTGAAACATACGGCTCTAGGACCTAGTGTATCGATATTTCATTTGATTAATTTGAGCCAACCATGTTCGTTTAGGGTTTTGAGATAATTTTTGAACGTAATGAGTTGAGAGAAATAAGTATGAGTAAAAATTTATTGAGAACCGTGCATAGAGAGAAAAATTTGAGTCTAGAGTCTCAAAGCGAACATGGTTAACAAGCTATCATTTATTAGATAATAAAAAAATGAAATGCGTAAATTAAATTTTTCGAATATAATCGTAGTTCAAAAATTTGGACCATTACAATGGTACACGCAAAGAGTATAACAATATTGAACCATGAAGGAGTGAGTTAAAACTAAAAAAAAATGTGGTAAAACTCACTGGGAACGAGCGAATTTAATGATGGATATTGTAGCAGCAAAAATGTCTGATAGATAATGTAATAGTACTGATGGAAAAGATTCACAGTGCTAATCAAAAGGGCCATGATGACATGGCAACTAAAATGTGTGATAAGTTACTATTTAGCAGAAAAAACTTTTTAAGATACAATGAATGCGAGGCCAAAATAGTAGTAGTTGAGAAGATTGACGATTTGATACATGTACAAAATGATGTACATATACATCAGGAGAAAATTTTCAGTCCCAGGTGGGCATGGGCCACATGATGTCGAGCACGATCTCGGCCATCCAAACGTGTTTTAGATGGCTCAAATTTTTTTTGGGCTTAAAGGAGTGTTTTGGTAATTTTACACTTAAAAATTACTCAAATACATCTGGGCCGTCCAAACGTGGCCGAGATCGTACTCGGCACCACGTGGCCCGTACTCACCCAGCACCGAAAAACTTCTCATGTATCAACGATAGTCATGTTTGTGTTGCTTTCAACGAGGTTAATACCAAACAGAAGCATCCACATGCTACGGATTTCGGGATTTGAATGTCTCTACTACATTTAGGCATTTAGATCGAATATGTGCTTAATTTTTTTGTATGTTACTTTTGTTGGTTTGTATCAGGTTTAAGTACTCATTGTATTTCCTTTCCATATTATAGATTGATGATGTTCTTCTTTTGTCAAAAAAAAAAAAAAAATACCATACAGATGCGATGTCCGTCCACTGATAGCAACAAACAAAAATTTATACTGTATATATATATATTTTTTTGTAGTAGTCAATACTAATACATGCACCAATGGGGATAAGTGGATAGCGGAGAATATCACCAATTATATTCTTTTTTCGATAATGATTACATATTCTATATTTATAATTTTTCTTAATTAATGTAATCACGCGTATGAATATCTGCTATGCGAATTTTTATGATATTATGCACGTGCCCAATAATAGTAAAAGTCAAAATTAAAAATTGATCGAATGCTCTCTTATTTATCGCGTGACGCAAAAGTTTGATTGTCAAACCCCATAGGTTGTAGCACCATTTTCAAAGAATCTATTATTTTTGATGAAATAATACAATAAAAAAATATTTCATTTCTCCTTCAAGAAAATATTTTCAATACCCACTTCATTTAAACTTATTAAAAGAATAGATTAATGTCACATCAACATGCACACTGCTAGATTGATCAAGAAAACTATTCCTTCCGTACCGCAATGTTTGGCACTTTTGTGCTTTTTTTGTCTCATAATATTTGGCTAGTTTGAAAAGTCAATAGCAAAATTAGGTAAAATTCCCATTTTACCCTTTTCTTTTGCACTCTAAACAACAATCTATTCAAAATTCAAAGAAACAAAAGTAAACTTTTCAATTTGGGAGCCACAATTACCTTTTGGTATCCGGCTAAAATTTGAAAATTTTCAAATAGTGTTGAAATTACATAAGGGTAAAATTAGAAAGTTAGCTCATCAATTGTACATCAAAAATTCTCTTAAAAGTGGGAATTCCCAAAAGTGCCAAACATTGTGGGACGAAAGGAGTACTATTTAAAATGCAAAATGGATAGATCAGAGTTAAACTCGAGCGTAGACAGAGTACCAAACCACAGAGTACCAAACCCCAATACTGTTTGATCCGGACCATCAACTGCGAAATTTGGACATTTTCTTGGGACTTTTTTTGGGTCCAATTCTCGGCCGTTTAACCGGCGTGCCAGACATCATTCAATAATTGGGTTCCATTGATTTAGATAACGTCGAAACACCTGCATGCGGAACAAAACTGGTTGTTGACTGACATGCGGCGAGGGGCTGGAAAACGGCCAACTGCACAATACTATGTTGTTTGCACCTTGCGCTATATATGGAGATGGCGGTAGTAAAATTTAGTGTTAACCAACCTATCGTTGAAAAACACAGTCAAGAAGCAATGATGCTTTTCTAATGCATGTAGCCGGAGGATTATAAAGTAGAAGGAACGATGCAATTCAAAGAGAGGGTGTTTTGGTTAAATAAGTACTCACTCGGCTTCTTCTTCTTTTTTTTATTCAATTTTTTTTCGTGTTTGTTAGTTTTGTGTCAAATTTTTGTGGATTATTCGGTTATCTCGACTAGAGGAATCGAGAAAGTAAAAAATTATGGTCCAAACTTAAAAATTGTTGTATAAAGACAAAAATCAGCCAAAAAGTCAGATTTTTCGGCTTTATTAAAAAAAAAGCGAGTTTGAATCTCAATTTTTTACTTTTTCAATTTCTTTCGTCAAAACAATTCAATAGTCCCCAAAAATTTGGCGCAAATCTAACAAATACTATTTTTTAAATAAAAATAAAAAGCAATTTGACTTATTTAGCCAAAACACCCCTTAAAGTTTGAAGTGGTACAAACTATTAACACTTGAAAAAAAAAATTGCAGTCTGAACTCTACCAAAATCACGTTTTCTTTGAGTGAGTTTATGATATATATTTTTGGTATTTGGAGATGACAAAATACTACTTATTTTCGCTAAAAATACTAAAAATACCGAAGATACCTTTTAGACAATAGAGTAAACCCAATTGTGCAATGAACTTATTAATGAGATGATCTTGTTCGTCTAAAAAAATAAATCAACAAATGAAGTGCCAATGATATGGGCAGAGATGGCAATATCCTCCACCTCCACCGTTGTCATCCCGTCCTACCATCCCCATCAAGGTTAAGAATTTCGTATCGTACCGGTCAGTACATATTGATATTGTCCGAATCCGGTACCTACACCCCTAATTCTATTCCTCCTTAAATACTGATCGGTACCGTACCGGAATATTTTTAAATTTATTTTATGCTTTCATTACCGGACAACACCGGTTGGTATCGGTAAATACTGGACTACTTTTTATTTTTATTTTTAATAAATGTGTATACTATATTGTACTAATTAATTTTTTATTTATGTAGAAAAATAACACTAATAACGATAAATTCAAAACGGTACCCGGTATCAAAATGGTACAGTCGTACCGGTATGTACCGTACTGGTAGAAAAATTAGTACTCTAACTAGTACGGTATTCAAAACATTTTTCCCCATTCTAATTCAAGCGGATATTCTTAAATCCGATAATGAAACAGAGTGGAAATTGTATGTTTTCTGACCCTATTGGTTGTACCAATTAATATTATTTTATTTATGCATTTAATATTCATCTAGATTTCATTTCTTTAAATGTCGTGCGAGTAAAATACTAGTAACAAATCCCAAGTTTGTTTGTTTCATTAAATTTTGCTTTCTTGTTAAAATTCTCGAGAACAAAGTTAGTGTAAATTACAACAATGAAAGAGAACCCAATTATTAACCGAGCCAGCTGCTACTTTCCTCCTCCATTTTTTTTCGTCTCCAAATCTGCCCCGATAAGAAAGAGCATTGTACCGGCACCTCGGGTGATACATTTAACACCAGCTCGAATCTCACTAACTCCAACTAACGATGCTGTCGTGAATAAATTAAAGTTGTGAAATACAAGGGGGAATCCCAGTCATTTATATAAATTCCTCCTACCCTCCTTCCATTAAAGGTTCTAATTAAGCTCAATACAACCTCATCTCATTATAACGGTGGATATATATAGAAATAAGTACGTGCCTTATCTTCAAGTTTATTATGTGTTATGGTGGGTGACATAAATGCCATAAATAAATGTTGTAATTCTGGGGTTTAGATCCCGTCCAGTATTGTACCCTCCAGTTCGGTCCAGTTCGGCCTTTTGTGGGCCCGAAATAATGATCGGAACCGTTCACATTTTAGAGCTCGTCGAGACCAACGATCATACCAAAAATCACGTTGGTCGGATACTGTTTAATATCATTTCAAAATGCATTAATGTTGTCTAAAAAAAGGTGTGAAACACAGGATTACAACCCTTCAACACATTTTTTCGAAACTTAATACATTTTGAAATGATACCAAACGGTATCCGATCAACGTGATTTTTGGTATGGTCGTTGGTCTCGATGAGCTCTAAAATGTGAACGGTTCCGATCATTATTGTGAGCCCGAAAAGGGCCCACAAAAGGCCGAACTGGACCGGACTGGAGGGTAACTCCAAACTGGACAGGATCTGACTCCGTAATTCTGTAGCTGTGACGAAATGGAAAGCTAGTGTAAATGTTACATTTCGTACCAGAACCTTCCGGAATGGCTGGAAGACAAAAGGACAGACAAATTAAAAGTAAGAGCAAATCTTATTCATGGTTTACTGCACTTAATCTCGACTTATCTGGATAATAGTTAAATCTATTACCGTTTAAAGATTGTTTTTAGGGGAAATTTCAAAAAAACCTCTGAACTTTCTGACAACTTGCAAAAAAACACATGGACTTTCATTATTGACAAAAAAACACCTAAACTTAGCATTCCGTTAGCAATTAGGCCCCTACCGTCCAATTCCGTCTAGTCCTAATGGGATGGAGCTAACGGAAGGCATTAACTTTTTTTTTTTTTTTTTACATTTTACATTCAAAAATTACTTTTAACTCTTTCTTTTTTTATTGGTAAATAAATATGCAATAAAGTTCCTTTTTTTTCTTACTATTTATCAAAAATTACTTTAACTCTATTTTTACTATTTACAAAAATAACTTTAACCACCATCTTTTTTGGTACTTTCAAATTTTACCTTTCCCCTTCTCTCTCTCTCTCCCCCTCTTTTTTTTTTAGAACTTTAACTCCACTCCACCAATCAACTGCCAAAGCTCTAGCTCTAATTTCAGAAATTCAAAATTACTTTTAACCTCCTTTTTTTTAGCATTCTTGTTTTTACTCTTTAATTTTTGTAGTAAATAAATATGATATAAAGTTTTTTTCTTACTATTTATCAAAAATTACTTTAACTCTAATCTTTACTATTTATAATAATAACTTTAAGACCCATTTTTACTTTCAAATACTCTCTCTCTCTCTCTCTCTCTCTCTCTCTC
>BPLS01026358.1:16967-40691 GCA_019656275.1 Rhododendron kiyosumense
TCTCTCTCTCTCTCTCTCTCTCTCTCTCTCTCTCTCTCCACTGATGAAAATCCTCCCCCCTCTTCTCTCCACCGATCAGTTTAGAGAAACCCAAAATTCCTCTGTCAGTTGGTTGTGGGGTTAAATTTGAAAGTAACAAACAAAAAACAGGGCGGGGTGCGGGAAAGCAAGGGGGTGTTAAAATAATTTTCATAAATAGTTAAAAAATGGGGGTGAATAATTTTTGGAAAAGAGTAAGGAAAAAAGAACTTTATTGCATATTTATTTATGACTAAAAAAAGAATGAGTTAAAAGTAATTTTTGGAAGAAAAAGTAGTAAAAAAAAGAAAAGGTTACAAAGAGGAGGTTAAATGAACTTTTGAATTTTTGAAATTGTAGCTAAGGCTTTGGCGGTTGGTTGTGGGGTTAATTGGTGGTGTGGAGTCTATTCTAATAAGAAAAAAATGGAGAAGGAAAAAGAAATTTATTGCATATTTATTTACCAAGAAAAAAAAGAAAGAGTTAAAAGTAATTTTTTAATGTAAAAAGTAAAAATAAAATAAAAAGTTAACGCCTTCCATTAGCTCCATCCGTTAGGACTAGACGGAATTGGACGGCAGGGGCCTAATTGCTAACGGAATGCTAAGTTTAGGTGTTTTTTTGTCAATAGTGAAAGTCCAGGTATTTTTTTGCAAGTTGTCAGAAAGTTCAGAGGTTTTTTTGAAATTTTCCCTTATTTTTAATCCAAATCTTTCAAAACAACTTTTGAACGACTGAAATTATACGGAGTCGTGAATAAATCTCTCTCTAAAAGTAAAATGTGTATACATTTAGGGAAGTGATTTTTGCACTCTCTAAATTATTAACTGCACTTCCCCCTAGGAGTGCAAAAATCAACTCTACATTAATTTTTGCCCTCCCCTTGTGGGTGCGGTTAACAGTTTAGGGAGTGCAAAAAAAAACTCCCCTGAATTTATTGTTTATGGTTATACGTTATTTTCTAACTTTTCGTCCCAAGACTCATGAGAGCATCCGCAATGGTATAATAAAATTAAAAGGTTGCTAAGGTTAGCAACATTTACTCAAAAAAGAGCTCACATTGCAATAACCAACTGAGCAATCTCTTATCAACTCATCAAATTTTGGCCCTTGAATAATCAAAATAAGCAACATTTTGCCAATAATCAAATTTAGTTGTCCTCACATTTTCTCAATCAAGTACATCATGATTACCCAAAAAACCTTCTCTCACTTCCATTTTCAACATATTTATAAGAAAAATACTTTTAAAAATACTTTTTATTTTTTTGCAAAAACTGTTTTTTTATTTAAACTTTTTTTCCCAAAAACTGTTCTTTGGCAAAAACAGTTTATTTCAGAATAGTTTTTTTATTAAAACTTTTTTTTTTCAAAAACTGTTTTGTTTTTAAAAAAAATTTCAAAAAATGTTTTTTTTAAACATTTTATCATAAATGGTCATAATTGCTCCAACTTTCAATCCGTTTGAACCAGTGCGAAGATCTTTTTTCTGATCATTTTATCATAAATGATCATAATAAATTTTTTGCTCTAAGGCTTTCAACGAGCACCCTAATAGAGTCCTATAACAAAAAATTGGAGGGCAGAACTGGGAAAAGCTCCTCTGGACCGAAATGGGAAAATACAAAAACGGGAAAGTCTCTTCGGGCCTCGGTTTGCATTCCCGTTCTGTTTTCTTTAGTGAAAATCGGTGAATCTATTTTGTGAAAATCCATTCCGGGAATGAGGTGCCAAACACCCATAATACAGAAATGGGAATGGGAAAATCCACCTGCCAAACACCCCCAAAATATTTGTAATGAATGTAGCTGAGTAATTTCACAAATCTCAATGAGAGGCATATCGGAACTTCCGGAAAATATTTGTAATATCGAAAGATACGTGGAAGTCAATCTATTAATAAATGTGCAAATTCAAATGTTTTAAAACTTCATGGAAGTCAATCTATAATTTAAGTTTCACTAATTTTTTAATTGGTTTCTTTTCTTTTCTTTTTTATCTTAGAAAAGCTTTTTGGATGGGTTTGGATTAAAAAATTGAATGACTTATTTTTTTTTGTCCTTATTCAAATATTTTTTGCATTTGTTTGTTTTGCGTCAAACTTTTGTGACTTATTGATTCGTCTCAACAAAAGGAATCGGAAAAGTAAAAATTTTTGATTGAAATTCATACAATAATTTTTACCTATTTCTCAGTTTCTTATTCAAATCTTTACCTATTAATTTCTCGGTCTTCTGATTTTATGATCGTATTCTAACAGGTATCATCCAAATAAGGAGATAAAACTAACCTAGCTACTTTGAATCATAAAATTAGGAGAAAAACACTTAGCCCCCAAAATTCCCTATTATAATGACATTTTTCAACTATAAGATGTAGCGGAGTTGTTTGATCGAGGAATCATATATAAATCCAATTATAATAGTAAATGAAAACAAATTACACGCCCGGAGGCTTTTGTTTGATATTGTACCATCTTGAGATCAGCAAAAATGTAAATACATATACTACAAAATTTTACTTCTAGAAGCTATTGGAAATTGATTTAGGCTTCAACAAGTTTTGAATTGTTTTCCTTTTATGTACAAAAAAAAAACCAAAAGTTTTCATAAGGTTCCTATTTGTCTTCTATTCAAATCTTAACGGCTTCCTCGATCTCTTCCTTTACTCTACATATTTGCATTTCATGGTTTCATTCACGCTTCCACGCGATCAAACAACTATGATCCATTAACTCCTTCATCCAGGGCCGGTTTATATATTTTGGAAGTTTAAAGTGAATTTTCTATATTGAGTCCCACTACAATACGAAAGGCCTAAACGAAGAATTAGTTTCCTCGCCAAAGCACCTAATTTCCTCGCAAAATGTATTTGCGAGGAAAAAATTCCTCATCTGTTTTCCTCGCCTAAACTTCGTCACAAAAAGTATTTGCAAGTAAAAATATGTTTCCTTGCTGAAACTCTTAAAACTAAAAACAATACAATTCCCAGCTCCTTGCTTTTGCGCGAACTCAAACCGTGACCTCCTCTATGGAGGCATTTGCTCCATCCATCACACCAACTTCCTTTTCATCTTCGCCTTATATATATATATATATACCTTTTGCACGTCTTCGCACCTCTCTAAATTTGTTTCTTTAAACCGTTCCTCTCTAATTTTAGTCTCTTTGTAGTGTTTCTTTAAACTTGTTTTTTAAATCTTTATTATTATTTGCTTTTAATGAATTTTTTTATAATTTAATGCTTTCTTATATATTTTTAATAAATCTTTGTACAACATTGTTTTTTGGTGCGTGAATATGTTCTTACTGCGTATACGTGCGTCCATAACAATCTTAACTAAACTATATTTCACAATGATACTTTGTTATGTTTCTTTTTAAATGGGGTTAACCTTACATATTTTGAAAATAGATTAGTGACAATCTAATTTTGAGATATTTTTTAATACAACATCACTGCAATTATTCAGTACTTTATCTTTTGTTTAGTTTTTCATTAATTTTTTGTATGAATTAATAATCAGTTATCTCTAGGAAAAGCAATCCATATTTCCAATTATTTTTATGAAATGCATATCATTCATCCACAAACTTATAATCCCTATGTCTGGTCCTTTTTTGGGTTTGTAACTATGGGATGAACTTTTTTTAGCATGTCCTTAAAATATTTTTATTCAAACAATAAATTTTATTGCAATTTGAACAAACTGACATCATTAATAATTAATTTAGTTGAGGAAAAGTGAATTCATATAATTAGTGAGAAACATATTTTTCATTTCATCAATTCAATGCAATTAGCGAGGAAACTATTTTTTCCCGTTTTATCACTTTATTATTTTAATAACTTTGATAATGATATTGAACTATGTAGTTGATTATCTCTTGCCATTGTGATATTACAAAATACATGAACATAATTAATAATGGCTTCCATATAAAAAAATTAACGAGTGCTAAAAAAGGTGGCAAAATATTTCCCCGCCAAAAGGTTACATGTAGCGAGGAAAACAGATTTCCTCGCTAGAAAAAGCGACGAAATCTAGTTTAATTTCCTCGCCATATTTTCTCGCAATAGACCTTTTGTGTTGTAGCGATCCCTTACATATTAATGAATTTCATAAAAAAATAATAAAAGTACAAAAATAACAAAAAAAAATTAAACTAAAAGGATACAATTAAGACAATATAAATGTAAAAATATATGATTGTAAGAATTTTTGAACAAAATAAGATACAATTGTGTTTTTATTTGGAAACATTCTAATATTAATATGTAAGTTACATTATAATGGGGCATCAATGTTAGACCAAAATTTGGAGGCCGGCAGCGGTCGCTTCTCTCGCCTCCCCTATGAGCCGGCCCTGCCTTCATCTAACAACTAAACGAACGATTTATTTTCAGTAACACATCCATTATCTGAAAATTTTATTCTAGCGCATTTTTATATCGAGTGCACTGTAATTTCCAAATATAGATATTTAGATGTAATTCTGTGGCTACAAACACATTAAAACAACCAGCAAATTTTTTGAAGGCAAAATTTATGTCTTAAGTTTTAATAGTAACATGCCTTCTTATTTTGGATGCTACGGAATGATGTTTACTAGCAAGAGCATCTCCAACCCTTTATTCACGTTGTGAACCCTAAACTTAAGTATATATATCTTGGCTCGCGAGCTGACTCGAGTCGAGCTTATCCTAACTCGAGCTCAAGTCGTTTACAAGACGAGCTGAAAAAATTGGCTCGAACTCGTTCATTTAATTTTCAAGCCGAATTTGAACGAGCTACTAACGAACCGAGCTACGAGCCGCTCGAGCGGCTCGGTTCGTTTGTAACCCTAGGTCACTCTTGTATGTTCCGGACACAATTTTCTCGTAAGTTAGAGCGAGAAACAGAGTTGTAGAGAGAGAGAGAGAGAGAGAGAGGGAGAGAGTGTATGGAAGGAAAGAAAATGAAAAAGTACAGAAAACGTTAACCGTCTTTTAGAGGTCTCCTTCACAACTCACAAGGCTTTTACGACCTTTATATACACACACGCATATGTATTTTTTACTTGTAGACTCTCTCTCTCCTCACTTTGTCTCTGTACTTGCCTCTCTCCCTCTCTCTCTCTCCCTCTCTCAATAAATCAATCACTCAACGTGCGTTTTCTTTATAACCCTCTGATCAACTGTGAACAGAAGGATTTGGCAGAAAATCCACAAGGAAACCTCCTGTAGAATTAAGGTAACAGCAATAGTTTTGGTAACCCTAATTTATATAGATTTACAGCTGTACATCAATACACACGTATAATTGTGTAGTACATATCTCTATTATCACTTTCTCTCCCTCTCTGCTGTGGTACCTGCAATGGTCATTTGCATCTAGTTCACGTTCAGATCCACGTCAGTTGCAATCAATTACTGTTGTAGATGACCCACTGTGTTAATTTCTGGAAACTATCTGCTTTGGTTTTTGTTTTGAAAATACTGTTTTATTGTTAATTTCGTGATGTGGTCAATAGCAAATGATTTTTAGGGTTTTTTTTCTTTCTACTTTTGATCAAATGTACTTTTTAGGTTTTTTTTTTCTGCCATTTGATAAAAGTCCTGGGTTCTAGGGTTTATAAATTTAAGTCCTATATTCAGTTTCAGGGGCAACGCTATTGACCAATGTCAGAGGGTTCGGGTAGCAAGGTACCTCATAGTCTTCACCTCATCTCTGTAGTTCGCATCTGCTGACCGAGGGCCATGAGATAGACCTGAGATTAGTTCAAGGCCAGAGACTTGAGGTTTGCTCCTCTTAAGGTCTCAGGTCGAAACCTGCCAGGTGCCATATGGGGCTTTGCCCCGGCTTTAATGGGGGCCTAGCTAGTGGATGGTGGAATTGGTAACCCGGATAAGGCTAGGTGTGCGTGAGCTGGCCGGACACTTTGACTTATCAAGAAAAGAAAGAGATAGATAGACCCGAGATTACACAAACACAGGGGTAGCGTTGAGGTTATTAATGTAGGATTTCGTATAGGATTGGTTGTACTAGAAGTGTGCGAAAAACTGCTTTTGTGAAGCGCATGAAGGTTCGATAAATTCTCCAGACAGTTCTTGAGACTTTCCAACTGCTTTGATCACTCAAAATTTTTGACATATAGCACCACATATTTGGTGTGAGTGGGTTAATGCAAACCCCCGATTGAAAGGTTGTGCTGCCCCTGCTCCGTGTTATACCAGAAAGCGTTAATGCCTTAGCTAATAAGGTTTTTGAACTCAAGTGTGAAATTTGTTATGCCTAGGGTTCCAAATGGTGGTTATAGGAATTTGAAATGATCTCCAAAGATTCTCTATTTATATTCTCAACTTCTGCCTTGGTTTTGTCACTTTGTTTGAGAATGAAATTGAGTTGGCTTTGCAGGGCTACATTTGCCGAATTTTTTTGTTAAATTTTTTTGCAATCTGTTAGGTCCCTCCAGTCTCCATTATGCTGTTTCTTGTACTTACATACATGTTTTTTTTGGTAAATTACTTACAGACATTAATATTGGATTGCAGAGATTATTGTCCCTATGTGTGTGTGTGTGTGTGTGTGTGTGTGTGTATATATATATTTTTATAGTTTCAGTATTCCTTGTTGAATCAGGTTTTGAAGTTTGAACTGCAGTTCAATCAGGAAGTTTTGGCAATATTTAACTTTGTGGAGATCATTTCAGTGATTGAAGATTACATCCTTTGATTGGTTATGTCTGGATGAAATGTGGAATGATTATTGGTATCTTAGCACCTTGTCTTTACTGGACATGATTAAATAATTCAAGGTTTACAGGAATAATCTGCATTGGCAGAAGGTGGTATTGATTCTGAGCTAGTGTCAAAGTTTTGCTATGTAAACAGCTATCAGCGACTTGCTACTTACGAAGGAAGCTATTAAATTTGATCCCGACAAGTTAGTAAAATAGCCTGCCAGACTTACTGCACCTGGGTAGTTGAGTTGTGTGATATCTCCAAGGACGATGGGCGATGCACCGAAGTTCTTTAGTATACATGTTATTCTAGGTGCCAATGAATATTAGCATTTGTGCCCTGAAATGACATTTGATGTATGCAACTATGTAATTTATTGGGCTGGATAGTTATTAGGAAGTTCTTTTGTTACGCGGAGCAGTTAAAAGGCTGTTGTGCTGGAATCCTATTTGTTGGAAGAGTCTACTACATGGACACTAGAATTTTTACTGCTAACAATCGGCCAAGGATCATTCAGCAGTTACTTCCTGCTGTTGGACCTGTGCTTTTAATTGCAATAGGATATGTTGACCCAGGAAAGTGGGCAGCAGTTGTCGAGGGAGGAGCCCGTTTTGGGTCTGATTTGGTTCTGCTAATGCTCGTTTTCAGTTTTGCTGCTATTTTGTGTCAGTACCTTTCAGCTAGTATTGCTGTTGTCACAGGAAGAGATCTTTCGCAGGTATTTCTTCATTATTTTCTTGATTTTATTTACCATGAAGACCATCAGTATTTTGTTATTTTGGCTTCAATGATTTTGAACTGTTTTGGCTGTTCTTTATATGCCTGTATCTGCCAACTTGAAATGGAATAAAATTTTGAAAAGAGATATGGCGTGTATTTGGGATTAGTTTTCCTTTTACCATTACTAAGTTTACTACTAATACTGGGGTGGTTAGCAATTTATTTTGACCCTAGATCCCTAGCTATACAGGAATATAGTTTTGTTCCTGATCCTGCTATAGAAATGGCAATTTGTCTCGGAAAGGATGAGTAATTTGATTGTAGTGTAATAGCACGATTTTTCTGTAGGAAATTGAACAGCTTTATGAATGAATTTATTTCCTCTAAATTTGGGTCCACACTGTTGACCTAGTTAGAGCTGGGAACACTGTTTATCCACTTGTAGTTTTTGATTTCATCATATGTGCTGTTGTCAATTGTTGGTGCAATATTATTGTCCGATCTACTTATGCTCTCTTGGGTAATGGCTAGCTAGTGATATTATTCTCTGTGTTGGCTAACTAGCTATGCTTTTATGCCTGTTTCCTTCTTGATGCCAAAAGATCTGTAGCGAAGAGTATGGCAAGGCCACATGCATATTCTTAGGAGTTCTAACAGAGATCTCCATGATTGCTTTGGACCTCACTATGGTAGTTGCTTCCTTTCACTAATTATTGATGATGCATTTTTTCTTGGTTTCTAAATCATAAACCCTCTGATAATTGCCCCTATTTCGATAGATTCTGGGCACTGCACAAGGGCTAAATTTAATTTTTGGCGTGGACCTCTTCACTTGTGTCTTTCTGACTGCTATTGATGCTGTCCTGTTTCCTGTTTTTGCCACCCTCCTGGTAAGTCTGATTACTTGCATTTCTTATGATCTCTTAACTGGCAAATTTTGAAGTCTTAGTGGTGTAATCTCTCCAACAAATTTTCAGGACAATGGCAAGGCAAAATTCCTTGGCATATTTGTAGCAAGCTTTTTGTTACTTTTTTATGTCCTTGGAGTGCTATTTAGTCAACCAGAAATTTCAATCTCCGCAAGTGGGACGCTAGTGAAGTTAAGTGGGGAGAGTGCATTTGCATTGATGAGTCTTCTTGGAGCGAATATTATGCCACACAATTTCTATCTCCATTCTTCGATTGTGCAGGTATCTCTCTCTGACTTTTGGTCTTCTGCATTATATGTTATTGGCTTCTTCAGCATAGCATCATGTGCATTGCAATTTATCTACGTGTTTTCTATATTACGACATCCATATATTGAGATTGCTTTGGAACTTGCATTACTATACGGAATTGTGGACGATCAATATTAGGAGTCAAAATACTCAGGAGGGACGTTAACCTTTGGCTCGATACCATCTTTACTCCAAATTTAGTTTAAATACACAGCAGCCTTTGGGTCATGGCTGCAACTTTTTCCCTTTGGGTTCTCTGGGTCTTCTAAATTACCTGTTTTTCTGTTCAAGAGAAATAGTTGAACAAATACTGGTTACCACTTGCAGCGTCTCAGATAAATTATAAGCTGGTGGTTGCCTTTTATTTGCAACTCAATGGCAAACATCTCTGGATGAAATTTTTTTAGTGTCAGTTGATGGCTCTAAAATTATACAAGTTTTGGAAAAGTACATGGATGGGGTAAGAGCTGAAGTGGACATTGTTTTCAGCACAGCTGTCTCCCCGGCTATTGGCATCATGTTAAAAAGTCATGGACTGGTTTGCCTATGTTTCACAGCAACTTCATTGTGCTGTTTTAGTGCCTTTGCATACCATCTATTCCTTGGAATGCAAGGCCCATGTGAGATAGTTTGCTCACAGAAGCCTATAATCATCCCCTAGGAAAGCGGGGTGTTCCTATGCATAGGCCGCAAGGCCCGCAACAGATGAGTCAAGTCATCTATTGTGTGGTTGGCTCAGCTTTTCACAGGTCACAGGTCTCAAGTTCTGCTCTAGCTTTTCATTAGATATGATAGTTCTGCTCAAACTATCCTCCTAGAAGTGAGGAGTGACTTGTATACAGGTTGGGCTCGACTTAATGATCCACTCAAATTCTTTGGGTGATTGACTTTGTTAGTGTTTTGCAAGCAATGTAAAAAGTGAAAAGTTTGAAAGTACTATTATTTTTTTCATTTTAAATTCATTCCTTTTCCTTTGTATCCATATTATCGATGTAGAATTTCATTCCAGTGCATCTATGAACAAGAAAAGTTTTCTCCTTATTTAAATGGGGGCTCCTTGGTAATTTATGATACTGCTCGGCATACCTTTGAAAGAAGAATAGATGTTGCTCACCTTCAATTTTTCGTCAATTCTTTTAAGTTATTTCACTTGATAGTATTTTCCGTCTATTAACAGTTAATGACACGAGTTCAGTAAATAAAGAGTGAGATGATTTCGTCCTTTGTAGTCCTTAAGAGCCAATAAAGCATGATCACCTGTAGTCTAGCTACAGATAAGATTTCTTCAAAGTGGAGCTCATCTTTCATTCTCTTGCTGCAAGAATGAGTTAAATTTTCTTCTTGTAGTACTTATATGGGGAATTCATCCAATTCTTCTCCTGTTTGTTTGTTTTCCCTTAGCAGCAAGATCTGGGACCACTGAATGTCTCCAAAGGACTCTTGTGTCATGACCATTTTTTTGCCATCCTCTGCACCTTCAGTGGTATCGCCTTGGTGAACTATGTGCTGATGAATGCGGCAGCAAATGTGTTCTATAATGCTGGCCTTGTCTTGCTCACATTTCAGGATGCATTGTCGTTGATTGATCAGGTTTGAGTTTGACAACCAATTCTTCATGCTTTAACTGTTTTCATATCAGTTGCAAGCATGTTATCGTTCGTTATCACTTTAATGTATGGTAAATGAATTCCTCTATCAAAATCTTTTATGCAGGCATTTAGGAGTTCAATAGTACCCTTAGCATTTCTACTAGTTCTAGTTGTATCCAGGCATATCACAGCGGTAACTGGGAATCTTGGTAGACAAGCAATCCTGCAGGATTTCTTCGGAATGGACATTCCTGGTTGGCTCCATCATGTTACAATCAGACTTATTGCTATTATTCCAGCTCTCTATTGCGTTTGGAATTCAGGAGCCGAAGGAATATATCAACTGTTAATATTTTCACAGGTTGTGGTTGCTCTTATGCTGCCGTCTTCTGTGATCCCCCTTTTTCGGATCGCCTCATCAAGATCGGTTATGGGAGTCAACAAGGTTTCTCAATTTGTTGAATTTTTAGCCCTGATCATGTTTGTTGGAATGCTGGGATTAAAGATTGTATTTCTGGTAGAGATGGTGTTTGGGAACTCTGACTGGGTGGGTAATTTGAGGTGGAATGTGGGGAGTAGCATTTCTATGTCTTACATTTTTCTTCTCACCTCTGCTTCTGCCTTGCTCTGTTTGATGCTTTGGCTTGCAACCACACCTTTGAAATCGGCTACTTCCAGATTAGATGCTCAGGTATGGAACTGGGATATAAATGATGCTGTACCTGATTCATCAGTGCAGAGAGAACAAGGTAATTTGAGTGAAACTGGATATTACAGGGAGGAATATGTACGAAACAAAGAACCTGCATTGGCACCGCGAAAGTCCTTGGGAATTCGACCAAATACTTTTGCTTCAAGTTCTGATCTGAATTTACCCAAGACACCCCTCGATTATGATATAATTCCTAATTCGACAACTAGTGCGGACACTGGTTCAAATATTACATGTCCTACTCCCTTTAAACCCCCGCCAGAGGAATCATGTACCACTGTTGGGGTGGTTGGGGTCTCAACTCTTTATGATGAAGGTTCTGTCAGTGAGTCAGAGCATCCCATTGCCAGGGAGGCAGAATCATTTGACTTAGCAGAGAAAACCGCAAGAGCAGAGGGGGGTTTGGAGACTGGGATAGATGGCCAGGGAGATATTTGGGAGCCAGAATCATCATCAAAAGCGGTAGCTGGGATTAGCCACTCCTTAACAGTTGATGGTCCAGGATCATATCGGAGTCTCAGTGGAAGAGGAGAGGAGGGCGGAAGTGGGGCTGGAAGTCTCTCGAGATTAGCAGGGTTAGGGCGTGCTGCAAGGCGTCAATTAGCTACAGTTCTGGAGGAGTTCTGGGGACAACTGTTTGATTTCCATGGGCAACCAACACAAGAAGCGAAGGCTAAGAAACTGGATTTGGTGCTGGGGGTCATTTCAAAGTCTGATCAAAAGCCTGCCATTCAGTTGAAAGTGGACAGCAGTGCCAATGAATTTACCGGATACTTTCCATCTGTGGGGGGAGCAGGATCTGATTCTCCTATCAATTCAGGTGTATTCAACTCTTCAGAGCTTCTGGGGTTGCAAGGTGGCATAGAGGCATCATATGGGGACAAAAGGGGGTCATCTTCACCATGGTCAAGCCGCTTGCAGTTGTTGGATGCATACGTGCAACACTCTTGCCACAATGCTCTTGACGCTAGTGAGAGGCGCTATTCTAGTTTGCGACTTCCGCCATCTTCTGATAGTGAGAAGCGCTATTCTAGTTTGCGACTTCCTCCGTCTCCTGATAGTGAGAGGCGCTATTCTAGTTTGCGACTTCCGCCATCTTCTGATGGAATTGAATATGATCCGGCCACTGTGCAAGGCTTTCCGATTGCATCATATCTTAACCGCATTCCTAAAGAGAGGAAAAATGACTACTTAGATGGCCAAATGGAGGCACTAACCCCTAAATCCTCATCTTTGGGCATATCAAGTTACATAGATCCACCTGGTTTCACCTCAGCACGAAAACTGCAAAATGGGTTAAGCACTATGAAGCCACCTGGATTTTCTAACACTACAGTGTCGAGAAATATTTTGGCGCAACCTGGAAGACCATTTAATGATCGATGGTCACCTGGACCCACCGAGAATGTCAATAGTGCAGTTAACACAAAGAAATTTCATAGCTTGCCAGACATATCCGAGCCCTCTCTTCCTTATAGGGATTCACGCTTTTCTGATAGGAGTGCTCTATTTGATAGCTCCGCTGGATATGGGACATCCTCATCCTTACACCCAAGTAGTTTATCGAAGGTAGGAGCTCCTTTGGCATATGAAAATCTATCTCCTTCTAAGCAATATAGAGATCCATTCACCTTTCAGTATATCTCTAGCTCAGAAGCTGGATCACTGTGGTCCAGACAGCTGTTTGAACAGTTTGGATCATCTGATAAAACACAAAAAATAATGAGTGAGGGAGTTGGGATTATGAAAAATTCAGTTACTCCAGAAACTGCACCTGTTGTGGATTGGGAAGCGAAGCTACTTCAGTCGTTCAGACACCATATCATTAAGCTTTTGAAATTGGAAGGATCTGACTGGTTGTTTAGGCAGAATGATGGCGCTGATGAGGATCTTATAGGTCGTGTGGCTGCTAGGGAGAAATTTCTTTATGAAGCTGAAACTAAGGAGATAAGCCGGTTGGGTCAGATGGATGAAGCTCAGTATTCCTTTGAAAGGAAGCCAGGTTCTTCTCTGAAGAATGGGGAGGCAGATTATTCCAATAATCTTGTTTCGTCAGTTCCTAATTGCGGAGATGGTTGTGTTTGGAGAGCGGATTTGATAATAAGCTTTGGGGTGTGGTGCATTCACCGGGTTCTTGAGCTCTCACTCATGGAAAGTAGACCAGAGCTGTGGGGAAAATACACATATGTACTAAATCGTCTTCAGGTATGTTTTCCAGATTCTGTGCTCTGTAACTACTTTTATTAGCTTGCATGTGGTAACTATGTTATCTTCCGTTCTGTTCTTTTGAGGGTGTATGTGTTCTGCTCGTAGATTGGCAGTATTTCAGCAATTCACAGTTAGCCCCCCTTAGTGAAATCTAACAAGATAGCTTCTCGAATATGAGCTGTTTGAATATCCAGTTGATATTGTTTAATTCTTGTGATCTGTGGTTCTAACAGTTCAGTTTACCAAACTTGGCAAGTCCAAAATCCCGAACACGCGAGAACGGGAAACCCCGAGTTCGTAAGTTTTAGTAACTGACCAATTATGTAGAATTTAAGTTCAAATTCTTAGAAATTGTAAAAATTTATTTCCTAATTTCTGCTTTTATTTTGCTTTTAATGGTTGGAAAATTTCGAGGGAAATTAGCCATATTTTGCTTAGTGCGAGTAATTTTTCATGCTTTTCCTTGATATCTGGGATAATCTATTTTTGTATTGGGGATGCCAAAGGTGAAATATGATGGCTTGTACTTTTCAAAACCCAATGGAACTTTAAGGAGCATATTATCGACGCACCTTTGCTGTAACATTGATATTATTTATGCACCTCAAGCTGACGAATTATTGCTTGGTGTGGGATTATGTCCTCTTTGACTTGGTTGGCCTCGGCTATTGGAAGAGAAATTTCATGCATTTGGTCTGAAGGCTACTTTTGCCAAGTTTGAGAGACACTCACTCCTTTGCTAAGAAAAATCAGGGGGTGCCATTTGCAGTTTTACATCAGCCAAGATTAGTTATATATTTCCACACCATGCAAATTCCGAGAGGGAAATGTGAGAGATCTACTCGATTGGAGCCGATAGACATTTTGAAATATCTCTAGTTTTCTAGTTTGTTTATTTTGTTTATTTTTAAGTTTGGTGATTATGAAATTGATGCATCTTCGTGGTGATGAATGTATATATTACAGGGAGTCATCGATCTGGCATTTTCGAAACCTCATACTCCAATGACACCTTGTTTCTGCCTTCAAATTCCAGCGGCACACCAACAGAGGTCAAGCCCCCCACCCATTTCAAATGGAGGATTGCCCCCGCCTTCAAAACAGGGCAAGGGGAAGATCACGACGGCAGCGAATCTTGTCGAGACAATCAAGGACGTGGAAATTGCAATATCATGCCGGAAAGGTCGGTCAGGCACTGCAGCAGGTGACGTGGCTTTCCCCAAAGGAAAGGAGAATCTGGCGTCAGTCCTCAAACGCTACAAGCGTCGCTTATCTATCAAACCAGTGGGGGTTGCCACATGAAGGCGGGTCTGGGTCGCAGAACGTTCCTACATCAACTCCTTACGGTTCATAACGATTGTCCGCGCTATGGTAACATACATCTTTCTCTCTCTCTCTCGCGCGTGCACACGAGTATTAGATCTTTCCTGCTCTTTCAATATACATGTATCTTATGTATGCTTAGGATAAAACTACATGGTAATTTAATTGCAGCTGAATGGAGTAAAAAAAAAAGGGGGGTAAAAGTTGGGAAAAGATTGTCTGTATCTCTCTCTCTCTCTCTCCCTCTTCTCATTAAATCAGATCTGTATGTCGAGTTTTCATTGCCGGTGTGTATGGATTTGATGTAAATTACGCGACATGTAGTCGGCATTGCAGCTGGATTGGGGGGAAACCGTGGATATATAGAAGAAGAAAAGGATCATTAAAATTGCCATTTGAGTTGTCGTCTCAAGTCAATTGAGGACAAAGATTGGTTTGTTGGCTGCTCTAGAAAAATTAGTGACTGTGAGGGGTTGTTTGATCTCCCATATTTAGCACTTAAAAAATAATTAAGTAATAAGTGATTAAGTAGATTTGATAATCACATTTTACATTGCATAACAGATTAAGTGCCACTTAAAACAGTGTAAAAAAGTGATAAAATTGAATTCTTATATGCTTGCATTCAACCACCACCAATCTACCACCACTGTTGTCACTCAACCACCACCACCACAACCGCCACCACTACCACAACCGCCACCACTCCCACCACCACTCCCACCACTACCACGCTACCACCACCACAACCACCATCACTCCACCACCGCCACCACAATCATCGCTCCACCACCACCAACACCGCCACCACTCCACCCCCACCACCATCACTCTACCACTGCCACCATCACTACTCCACTGCCACCACCATGATGCTACCCCCATTACTCCACCACCACCACCACTCCACTCCACCCCTACCACCATCACTTCACCACCACCACCAACACTACTACACCAAGCTACCACCGCCACCATCACTCCGCCATCACCACAATTAACACGCCACCCTTACCACTACTACCATGCTGCCGCCGCCACCAACACAACGCCACCATTGCACCACCATCATTCCACCGCCACCATCACAACTACCAATCCATCACCACCACCACCATAATCACCAAAATTAAAGAGAATCAGAATTAAAATCAATTAATTAATTTTTAATTCAATACTTAATATGTTTATCAAACAGCTTTTCAACTTAAAAAAATCAGCATTCAACTTTCAGTACTTAATTTTTCAGCTTTCAATTTCAATTTTCAGTATTATCAAACAGTCCCTCACTATTTTGTTGTTCTTTATTCCCCCCCTTGGCTTATTGTATATGTTCAACAAGCTATAACCATATTTTTAGAATAATCACCGGTAAGTAGTACCGTGATAATATTGTGAGTGATTGTGATTGTTTGATAACATACGATTTGATTGTAATTAGAATGATTTCCTTCCATAGAGGGCTCATTGTATAGTGTTACTCACTCATTCAATAGAATACACATTCTCTCCTTGTCTTTATTTCAACACATACACCATATTATCCGACTCTCTGCACCCACAAGTGGCTTGCAAAATGCGGGGTTATCGAAACTGAAATAGGGGGTGGTGGTTTACCATGTGGCGGATGTCGGCGGCTTGATGATGTGTGGATCTTCCCTACCAACCACCAGCTGTTATAGTAGAGGGGCTAAATGTGCCATCAGAATGAGTTTTCTTAGCTGTTCGTAAACTTGGACAAAATTATACGTAGCTAAAGTTTGTTGTTGGAATTGGGGAAAACAAAACAAAAAACAAAAAAACAAAAAAAAAAAAAAAACAAAAACAATAACAAGGCTAGCTATTGGCGATTTATCTGCATCTCGGGCAAGAAGGCCATAATTTTTGAATGTTTTCGTTCCAGATCCAGATTTGGCCATTTGGGTGACTGACTAGTTAAAACATTCAGAGTATTGACTTCCCAACAACGAATAAAATTTTCATTACGTTCATGTATAAGTTTTAATACATATTCATATGTAAATTGTTTCTGATATGTATATACTCTAGGCTTGTCAGCCTAATTGAGTCGAATACTGTTAGGTTCATATTCAGCTTATTATTAAACGAGCCTAAAAATTGAGGCTCAAGTTTGGTTCATTTAGTAGACGAATCAGGCTCGAGCAGTTCACAAACGTCTCGGTTCATTTGCAGCCCTTCCCAACGATGAATAATACAACAGCTTTTCACCTTCGGGATCGTATCGGATTTTGCTTTAATGATTAGAACAATTAATTTTATCTAACTTAATATGTTAGGAGACCATGCAAAAAGTTGACTTAATTAGATATCGGTGAGTACTTGATCAAACAATCTATATTTTTTGGTCAAAATTTAAGTTTTGGACTTTCGAATCAAGTACTTACCGATGTTTGATTGCTGAATATTTGTACGGAATGGATCCAAAATTGATCCTACCCTTTTTTTTTAATAAAAAAAAATAAAACTGAATCCTACTTTGAGTGAGTAAAGTTACCTCCATCGAAGTGAAGGTCAATATTCTCAATACCCTTATATATGCACCCATAATTGCAGAATGTGTCTTGACGTTCGTGTATTTTGAGATTCAACTTGTCTTTTGTGCGGTCTACATTACTCCATTAGTAATTGAGATGGTAGATAAGGATCTTATAGTTAGCCTTATCAACCATTTATATAAAGGTTGAACAGTTGGTAATGATGTACGTACACATGCAATATGGTAAGCAATGTGATTTGGATCGTTGGTACGTAGTGTCGTTGGAGAAAATCTTGTTTATAGGGCAATTGTAAACAAATGTTTATGGAGCTCAATCTCGACCGTCCAAAAGTGTTTTGGACGATTCAAATTAAATACAAACTATAAACGGTAAGAAATATTTATTACCGATCAAAAATTTAAAACATATCTCAACCATTGATTGCAGAAACGGATGGCTGAGATCACTTAACTCCGTAAATAAGTTTCTCTCGGTATAATTAGTGGGTCACTCGACCCCACTGATTTAGAAAGGCTTATTTGTACGAATGGTCCCCAAAGTATGTCCGAAATGTCAATTTGGTCCCCAATGTAAAAATCATGTTTATTGCATCCCTATGTTTAACATTATGAGTTTAAAAGGTCCCCAAGTCAGACTCCATTACCTTTTGCCGTTTAAAACGAGGGTAACATTGTCAAACCCCCTTCATTCTACACTTTCCCCTTCATTTAGAAGGAAAGTCTCCCGTCAAAACCTGTTAACCCTTTGTGATATATACAAAGCAGCAGAAGCAACAAAAAACGATAGAGCAACAGTAGAGGAAAAAAAACTAAAACAACGTTGATACTGCAAACACTCTGCTACTACTGCAAGAGCTTGGAAAAGATGAGTACATAAACAGAGCATAAACTTGCAAAAAAAAGCAGGTCATAAACACAACCAAAACAGCCCCAAATACTTAGCATAGTCATTAAAGCTCACCTAAGATCAAACAAATGGTCACCACAGTTTCCAACATAATGGCAAGACAAACTCAAATTATTATAGTTTTCAGCATAATGGCCAAGACAAACCCAAAAATAATGGCCTACACATTACAGTTTCCAAAATATAGAGGTGCAAGTAATAACTAAGGGGCGTGACTATTTGCAACCCTTTGTTTTCTCCCATAACCCACCATATTTCAGTAAGTGGTTGTTGAAAATCATAAATAACATTTCGGTAAATAGCTGTTGAAAATAAGATTATATTTCGGTAACCACATGTCAAAAATATGTTCAACTTTCGGTAAACAACTGCCAAACATGCATTTTCAGTAAATAGTTGTTGAAAAAAATATCATATTTCGGTAATTGGTTGCTAAAAATGTATTTCAATTTCGGTAACTAACTGTCGAGTATAATTGAAAATTTTTAACGGTCTATGGGAGAAAATGAAGGGCTGCAAATAGCAGCGCCCTAACTAAGTTCATTACATAACCCAAATAAAACTAAATGGAGAAAATTTCTTTTATATCCCTTCGATTTTAACCTAAAATTCAATTTGATCCTTTACCTTTCCATTTGGACATACCAAATACTTCAACTTTTAAATTGGTTCCAATGTCAACCTTTAGATGGATAGTGTTATGTTTTTGGAAGGAAAAAGACCATGTGCCCAGCACGTAACCTTTTTGAGGGGTATTATTGCCCATTCCCCTCCTCTCTCTCTCTCTCGTCCAAAAAACTAAAACCCAAAAAGTGCCAGTTGATTACCAGTCCAAGAAACTCTCTCTCTCTCTCTCTCTCTGAAACACTAAAAACCCATTTCACAGATCCTTCTTTATCTATGCCATAAACCCCCCAAAACCCAGCTCATTTTCAAAACAAAAAACATTTAGGGGGCGTTTCTTTGGGTTGGTTTTGGATTATGGAGGAGAGGTTTGTGGGACACAGAGAGAGAGTCCATTAAGTCGAAGAAATGCATTTGTCTTTGTTTCTAGATTCATATACATGGAGAGATCCAAGTCGGCGAGTCAGTAAATGTTGGTGATTATTTACCAAAAAAATAAAAAATTATTGGCGATCAAACTCAGGATCGACCCGATGAGTTGGTTCCAGCTCAATAAGGATCGGCTCATCATTGTGAGCTTTTCGAGGTCGGCCGGAATTGAACAGGAAAGTTTGTTGTTGCTGAGATCGAGGTTCATCAGGCTCTGGAGATTTGAAATGGATGCTGGAATTTCGCTAGAGGAGATTATCGGCGACGTTAAGGACGGTGGCTGTAGAGACCCGTATTAAAAACCTTTTATTTTTAATGTTGTTGATATTGTAGGACCTTTTATAATAATTGATTATTAAAGTGGATAATGAATTGGGGATTGATATGCAAGAAGTTGAAAGTTCGGTGCAATTGTGAAATATGTGAGTGTATGGCATGTGATAGATGTATGTGTGGGTGTAGAAGATAATTTTTCCCTCAACTATAATTCTCTCCTTCCTCTCACAGTAAACACAACACACACCGACGCCACTCTATCATCTCTCCCATGGCTTCTCTCTCTTTCTTTCTCGCATACCCTCACCAAATTTCTTCCCCAAATCTCAAATTAACCAAGGGATCTTGGAGCATTCTTCACCTAGAGTCGAGTTCTAGCCTTTGATCGCGTTGGAAAGCTCGAAAGAGGTGTTTTCGGGAGAGGTTTTGCCTGGAGTTCTTGGGATTTTAATTTCAATCTTTGAGATAGGAATTTCTCATCTTTCTCTACATGCCTATGTGTTGATCGGTTCCTCCTCTCTTTTTGTTCCTTGTTTGCCTAATCTTGTAATATTATCCCTATGGATTACATTTTCGTACCATGTAGCTGCTTTTATAATGCAGCAAAAAATGGAAAATTGATGACCAACCATGTCTGGATGTTAAAAAAAAAGGATATTGCATAAATTAAAGGTTTTTTTTTTCTCTCTTTTTTTTTTCTCATCATGTGTGGGTTGCCGGTTACTGATTCCATTTGAACCAAAACAATTTCTTGCCCCTAATATTTTTTCTTGCTCCTTAGAGCAAGTACACCAGTGAAATGTATTTTACCTACCCAATAATCCACTTTTTCTATTTTACCTACTCAAATTTTTCTCAACCCCACACCAATCTTCTCTATTATACCTCATTATCCCTATAAAATATACTAAAAAAGAAAGAGAGAGAGAGGGGTAGAAAGAGAATGAGGGAGTGATAGGGAGGAGAGAGAAGAAGAATAATATTTGTTTATATATACATTGCTACAGTTGTGAGGTATTTTTGCCTAACCAAAACACCAAAATGTATTTTACCTTGGGGTTTTGCTACTCTGGTGTAGCATGGTTTTTCAAGATTTGGATAGCTATTTTACAGAAATCTGCTTTTTACCTCCACTGATGTTGTTGCTCTTAGAGCATCTACATCAGAGTAGAAAAGCCAACATTTGTTGCTATTTTACCTAATTAAGGTACCAAAACAAGCTTGCAGCAGGTTTCGGCAAACATGGCTCTATTTTTCCTGTGTGAACAATTGATAGTTACTTCTACCATTCACAAGGTATTGATTAAAATATTATTTTCTTCTCTCTCCACCCTCCCATTCTCTCATTCTTTTCTGCAACTCATCCGGTTTTCTCTCTACAATGAAGAGCTAGGTCCGACGACCTCAATCTTCCACCGGAGAAAAAAGTATTGGGCTAGGTCCGACGATTGACGACCTCGATCTTCAACGGCATCAATCTTCCACCCACAAAGAAAGTTTTGGGTTTAAAGTGATGATCGGCATCTTCAATGGCGATTGCGATTGGACGTATGTGCATTGTGTATTGTGTATTGGGGTTTTTTAGTCAGCGATGCAAAAATAACCAATGTGGAGATAGAGATTGTTAGTTTGATTATGAACTAAATGAATAATCAAATGCTAACGTGGCACATTTTAGTTATTGATTTTGATTATTCCTATTGCGGATGCTCTAAGGAAACATCTATTGCCCATTGTCATCAAATTTTAAAAGTATGTGTTATATTTAAATTTTAAATATTTGTTATGGGAGCTGCGGTCCCTAGGGACATCAACTTGCTGTCTCAGCCAAGGGAGTCATACTCCGGTCTTCGTTTCAATGATCGAAAACGTTCATTTCATAGAGCTCGTCGAGTTGAACAAGTATATAAAAAATCAGCTCGTTCGGATATCATTAAATGCCTAATCGAAACCTTTTTGGTCTTAAAAGGAATGGATCCGAAACATTGGATCAAATCTCCTAGAACCCATTATTGGCAAGTTATATGTGTTCCAATCATGCACTTAATGATATACCTGTAGAGACCTGTAAATTTCTTTATTTAATTTTAAAGTTTGCAATTGAGGAAAAATGGCAAAAATGACGTAAATATGGACGTGGTGGTTAAATGTGCAAGTGTTTGGAAATCGTGGGTGTTAGTATAATATGGTATGTGTGTGTATATATATGTGCCAGGAGGGGTGAAATCCCATTTTTCCCCCTTCCTCTCACTCTCGCTCTCTCTCAGCTCTCTCTATCTCTCTCAACCCCTCACCCAAAAACTCTCCTCCAAACTTAAAACCCACAACAATCAACCTCCACTCCATCTTCTATTTGCGTATTCGGGCTCGTATTGCGTTGGATAGAGCTCGGTTTGGTGTATTTAGCTCGATTTGGATTCTGGAAGCTAGGGCTTGCTCAATCTCTTCGGTTTCGACTTGGATACTCGAGGTAGGGAATTCTACCTCTCTTTATATGTTATTTGAGTGCTCTTGTGTCATCTTTGAGCTTGTATTGGTTGTTATTGAGGTTGGATAGAAATCTGAAAATTCAGTCAAAAAATTCGCCTAAAAAACACTCTCCCTATCGGTAGAAACTTTTTACCTACCGGTAGAACAAGTTAGAATTTTTTTCTCAACCAGCTCAAACATACTACAGCAGCTCAAAAGTTGCTCAACCTACCAGTGGGACAAGTATTAGATTTTAACGTTGGCTCTTCTATTTCCAATTCATACCAGTAGGCATTTTTCTTCTACTGGTAGGACAAGCTTCTATCGGTAGGACAAGTATTAGATTTTCACGTTGGCTCTTCTGTTTCCAATTCATACCGGTAGGCATTTTTCTTCTACCGGTAGGACTCATTCACCTATCGGTGGGTAATTGAGCTGCTGCAGTGTCTTTCAGCAGCTTTTCCTATATTCTTCCAAATTACTTTTTGAAGCTTCTCGTCGATGCCAATGGGTTTGTTTGCACATTCTTTCAAGTGTTTTAGAGAACATTACTTGTCTCATACTTAGAGTGGTATCCAACAGACTAGAATGAACTCAATGAGTTAAGAAATAAGGAATGTAAGTTATTGCACATTGAAACACGAATGATATACATGAGCATGTCTAGTGATCTAATGGGTAGAATTGCAATTCGTGTTCTCTTGACTCGTAGAATCTTTTCGACTCCTTTAGCGCACGACTTACGGACTCCAAGTATAGAAACTAGAAGACCGGTCATCGCGGAGTCTAGTTGAGGGTTGATATGTGGTATGTGAAGATACGGGGGTGTACTTAGAGGTACGGTGCGGACGTGTGTATTTGATTATATGCGATATGGTAGATTGTTGGTCTTGAAATACCATGCGATTGATTAAATGGCCTTTGGATTCGATTGAATGAATGGATGTTTGTGAAATGGGAGGCGGAATGAAAGTGGATATGTAACGACCCTGATTTTCGGTCGTTAAAAATTTCGTTAAATATTTGAATTTTATTGTAATTGCTTTTAATTTCCAAAGTTTGTCAAAATTACGTTTTTGCCCTTCAGAAATTTATTTCTTTGCGCTTTAGCCTACTTCGCAAGCCTAACTAGTTTTTGACCATCCGATTGGAGTAACCGAGCTAGCAAGCCACCGAATTGCTTTTCCCTAACCGCAAAATGACCGTTTTGCCCCTCGTGAACTTTTTGAACCTTTTGAACCCTAGACTAAGAATTGAATATTCTTTTTCATTTAATTATTTTGGCTTTATTCTTTGTCCATTGGACAATGAATGTTAGGGAAACTATTGTCCATTGGATAATAGAAACCCCATTTGTTTATATTAAATATTTACTTGGTTAAAGTGCTATGAATAGTAAAAAGTAACTTTTTGATTTCTTTAAAGTACCCTTTTTGATTATTTTAATATTAAAAGTTCCCTAGTAACTATTGTCCATTGGACAATAAGAACTAGGAGGATTATTATCCTTTGGGTAATAAGTTTACTCTCCAACATAGTACATGGGTTGATTAATTTAATATTTTCTTTTAATCCCATGTGCCAAAGTACCCATTATTTTAATATAAAAGTTACCTAATTACTATTGTCCATTGGACAATAGAAGTTAGGGGATTTATTACCCAATGGATAAAAGGGTTAGTCTTTCACAAAGTACAAGGATTTTATTAAACAATCAAGTCTTGGATTTTCCCATGTGATTTTGTGCATTAAATTATTGGGGTAAATCAAAGGGAAATCTTAGTCTTTCTAGCCCTAAGATCTTTTGGTACTAAAAGTACTACTATTGTAATGGTTTACTTGCATACATATATATATATATATATACCATGTGAGAGGAGAGAGAGAGAGAGAGAGAACCATGAGAGAGAGAGAGGGGGAGAGAGAGAGCCGAATGGGAGAGAGAGAGAGAGAGAGAGAGAGAGAGAGAGAGAGAGAGAGAGAGAGAG
>BPLS01026358.1:59363-88088 GCA_019656275.1 Rhododendron kiyosumense
TTATTGGTGGCTATTCTAAGTTAGGTCAGATGGATAAGGTGGAAGATATTTTGCAGGAGATGTCATCGTATGGTATATTCCCAAATAAAATTACTTACATTGTCATCATCGATGGTTATTGCAAATCAGGCATTGTGAAAGTAGCTGAAATGCTTCTTGTTGAGATGGTAGAGAAGGGAATGGTCCTGGATACTGTTACGTATAATGTTTTGACGAATGGGTTTTGCGAGGAAAATAATGTAGAAGGAAGCTTTAAGATAGGCAATCAAATGTCCCACAGAGGAGTAGCTTTAGATGAAATCACATACACGACATTAATTCATTGGTGGGTGCAGCCATCAACTATTGCAAAGCAAGAATGATCACGGAATTTGTAATGTTTGTCTTTTTATTCGTATACCAAATGTTCTTGTACTGAACAATTCATCAGATAGTAGGCTATACTCAACTTGTTTCTAAAAAGCTTACTGGTTATATTCTATTTGCGGGCTGTTGGTTTTGTACGATAAATTACATGATTTTTGCTTTACTGTTTTTTAGGCAAGCCAATTGTTAACATTGGACATTATATATTGACGCACCTTATCTTTTGAGAATTTGCGGCGCTTTTAAAAGGTACTTTATCGAAGTCTCTATCTGGTTTCAATTCAGCTTCTTCTTTGTTATTTGTACCATGCCTGGATAAGTAGGTATAGAAATTCTCTACGGGCACAGGGCCATCAACATGTTCGCTAATTATTGGATAGCTCAGTACTATTAGGTTTCTTTTTCTTAATTCTTAACTATAATCTGTGTAATCTTTCGGTGCAACGGAGGAGCAATAATCTTTCCGAGCCACTTCACTCTCTTCATTCTTGTTTCTGCAAATTACCTTTGTGGAACAAGAGTTTGGACCCCCAATTAGTATTAATGTGTGTCCTTTTTTGGGTGAAGATATTACCTAAGCTTAGTAGTAGACTTGAAAGAGAATTGCTTCTCAGGTGGGTGGGATTTGTTCACAGGCTTAGTTTTAAGTTTTAACTAATTCATTCTATCTTCATATTGTTTAACCACTTGTTTGAATCTGGATTTTTGGAGGAAAAACATGTAAAGGAAAAGAAGAATTAAGGGAAGAAGCTACATTTTCTTTGGATTTCATATTATTTTCTTTATAGTCATACATCCCTCCCTGACGCCCACTAGAGCTCCATAATTGGAAAACAACCTGGAAAAACCCTCTACCATATCCTGTTAACACAGTGGAGGTTAAATTTGTGCCATCTCAAGTTTAACCTTGTCTTATGCTGCGATTGTTGTCAATTGGAAGATTGTTATTGGTTGGTGAATGGAGAAGATGAGTACAAAATGTTGGAAACACATGTGATACTCTTAAAGCTGCAATAATTTAGTAGTAATCCTCCCGTGAACTAAAGTTACAAACATTGATTAGTAACTTCTTTCCAACTGGGAGGTTCCTCCAGTGGTCAAGTTGAACTACGAAGCACGCGCGAGGAACTTGGCAAAAGGATTCCTACTTTGTTGAGAATCTCAGAATAACACATGAGCTCCAGATATATAAAATGCAACTAGCAACACCCTTGTTGTCCTTTCACCAATTACTGGCATGATTTGTTAGATTTAGGTCTTTATGTTCAGTTTTCCTCTTTTAGTTGAGTTGTTCTGGATCAGGAGTCCAACAGTTGGTAATTTACTTGTTCTGGTGATCCTTCTCATTCCTATGAATGTGCTTATGCTGCTTTGACTTCCTTTTTTTATTATTATTATTATCTTTGGCATCTTAGATTAGGTCATGTTCCTAGTGAATGCCTAAGTGTTTATCTTAGACAAGCGTTTTGGTAAGTGTCTTCCACTGACATCTCTGAATGCAGTGCGTGCAAATTTGCACAAACGTGCCTCGTCCTTTTCCAGGAGCAACTTGATTTCTACTTCTCGTTTGTCTCCTTTTGGTACTGATGTTTGAGGACGTTCTTCAATAGCTACTAAGGTTGATCTTTATATTATGCGATTTTATTGATGACTACAGAAGCTTTAGTTGGATTTATGTAATGTCTCACAAATCTGAATTCTTCTGCCGATCAAAAAAAATCTGACTTCTTTCACTCAATGGTTCAGAAACAATTTTCTACCACAATAAAAATCTTTTGTCATGATTTGGGAGGGGAATATTGTGTGAATGAGTTGACAGATTTCTTAGATGTGGTGGAACCATTCACCTGTTCTCTTCATACTCCTGTACAGATTTATAAAGATGAAAGAAAACATTGGCACATTCGTGATACCGTAGATCACTTCTTATATCTTCGTCGCTCCTGAAGTGTTTTTGGGGTGAGGACGTTCTGACAACAATTAATATCTCCTTAATCATATGTCCACTCTTTCTTTTCTGGATGTCACCCCATAAAAGGTTGTATGGTGAAGTTCCTAATTGCTCATTTTTTGTTCAACAGGCTTTGTGCTTCCTTGGTGGAAGTACTAAACTTGGTGCATGCTCTACTCTATGTTTTCGAGGGCTATGGCATTACTCAAAGAGTATAGGTGCTATGATCCAGTCACTAAAAAGCTACATGTGTCTTGTCATGTTATCTTTCTTGAGCATCATCTGTATTTTAGTCTTCCTCCTACAATAGCACCTGTGTCCAAAGTGAACTTGATTTCTATTGATTCAGTTGCTTCTGATGTGCCTTCTCAAAAGTACACCTCCACGGTCGAGGTATATATAATATTCCCACTGCTTCTTCTGCACTCTTTAGGTCTACTTTCCTCCCATTGTATCTTGTTGCCGTGAATCTTCTCTGCCCCAGCCTCACAGCTCTACTATCTCTCAGTGTGCTTCTTTAGACTCTGATCTGTCTGATTGCCATTATCCTACTTCTGATCATTGTCCACCGGCAAGATTTGGTTTTCCTAATACTTATTTATCTTCTTCCTATCGTTTCTTTCTATCTCGTATACACACTTATCTTGAACCCATGGCGTATAAAGAAGCTTGTGATGATCCTGACTGGGTAAATGTCATGAATGATGAGTTAACCGTTATTGCAAAAACTCACACTTGGGAGTTGGTTTTGTTTGCTGAGTATTAAGAATCTTCGTGGCTGCAAATGGGGTCTCCAAAGTGAAAACTCATTTTGACAACTCTTTAGAGTGGTATAAACTATAAAGCTTGTTTAGTTGTCAAGGGGTTTTCCAAGGATGATAAGATTGATTCTGAGGAGACATCTGCTCTTATTGCCAAGATGATCACCATTCTTACTCTGATTTCTGTGGATGTCGTGCATCAGTGGCTTCTCTTTCAGTTGGATGTAAGAAAGGTGTTTCTCTACGAGTTTCTTTCTGAAGAAGTTTATACACGTCCTCCTCTGGGTTTCTCTCATCCCTTTTGGCTCGTTTGTCGCTTTCGTTATGCTCTCTATGGCCTCAAACAGTCTTCCGGTGCTGTGTGAGTGTATTCAGTCCGTTGCTCTACAGATTGGATTTTAGTGTAATCCACATGATTGTGCTCTTTTCATTCACCATAGTCTACATGATTGATTATAATATCGTAATGTGCGGTTCTGGTATCATTAGTGATGTACAACTCCATGTGTTTTACAAATTTGAAATGAAAGATTTGGGTCTTCTTTGCTACTTTCTTGCTATTGAAATTGTTTTTTCTCTTAAGGGATATATTTTTTCACAGCCGGGTACAAAATGAAATTCTCCATTATGCTAATCTTATTCATGATAAGGTTGTCGATATTCCTATTGGGTTCGAATGCTAATTTTTTTGCTTCCTATGTAATTCTTAGTTGCAGAAACCTTCAACTATGCCCACGTTTCTTTGATGAAAACGCGCTTCCGCATTCCTGTTGAAGGAAACTCCAAGAAACTCGTCCCAATGATGACGGGAACTCGTTCCTCGCCTATACGGGAACTTGCACCCAAAAAACGGTTGAGAGACTTACGATTCAAGCTACAATTGGTACCTTTAAAGTTATTTTGTTCTTGTTGGTGTGCACATCTGATTTTAACCTTCTAAAGTCATACTAATGCCTTTAATTTTTATGCCTACTTAATATGCACAAGAGCTCTATTGTGTAATCATGTGCTACAATAAAAATGTTGAAATATAACTAGAAACTTATAATTTTAATAGTAATATTTTATGTGGTAGAATAATATTTTTATATTGACATTAAACAATATAAAATTTCAAAATATATTTGTAATTTTAACAATTTTTTCTAACCGCTCCCAATGGCGCTCCCACACTTCTATGATCATCCTCTCCCCCGTCCCCGCCCCCGCTCCCGCTTCGTGTAACTAAGATGTAATTCCTCTGATGATCCTACAGGGTATCGCGAGCTTGTTTGTTGCTTAGTTTCTGGGTATCGCAAGCTTGTTGGATGCTTAGTTTATCTCACCACGGCTCGTTCTGAAATTGCCTATGCGGTCCATATTTGTAGCCAATTTGTATTGGCTCGTCGTTCTACCCGCCAGTCTATCTTCTTACCGATCTTGCGTTATTGTGGCACTACATATTCGGTGTTTATTGCTCTCTTCCATTAAAGCTTGACTCTTTAGTCCTATGTTGATGCTGATTAGTCAGGTGATACCTCTTATGGGAAATCTACCTCCAAGTTTTGCATTTATCACCCAGAAAAGGAAGAACCAGTGAGTCCTTGCTTACCCTATAAATAGTTGTTAAGGGTGAGCCGCACTAAGGTCCATTGGGAGTTGGGATCTAGGTACCAGGCGAGGCGTGGGCCTTTTTGAAGCGAGATGCACCTTGGCAAGAAAAATAGAAAAAATAGCATTCATCACTACGTGTTTCAAACAGCCCCTAAGCCAATGGATTAGACTATTCGAGAAAGTGTATGATCTGAAAGATCCATAAAAACATCCACCAACTGTCAAATAGTCAACAATTCTTGCACAAAGAAGAACTAAAACGTCAAAATCAACAAAAGATAAAGCATCCAACATTTGAAGTAAATTTGAAGCAAGTAATAATCCTACTTGAACTTCCATTCATCCCGCGGAGGATTGACTAATCATCCTCGACATCAACACCAAAGAAATCCAATTGATTAATAATCATCGAACAGCCCCTAAGCCAATGGATTCTAGAAAGTGTATGATCCGAAAGATCCATAAAAACATCCACCAATTGTCAAATAGTCAACAATTTTTGCACAAAGAACTAAAAAGTCAAAATCAACAAAGGACAAGCATCCAACATTTGAGGTAAAATTAAAGCAAGTAATAATCCTACTTGGACTTCCATTCATCATGCGGAGGATTTACTAATCATCCTCGAATCGACACCAAAGAAATTCGCATCTTCATCCTCATCTCATCAACGGATTTGTATCCCTCCACGTCTTCCTCTTCTTCTATGTCTTCAGAATTTCAGTCTTCTTCACCAAATGAATTGGATTTGATGCGGAACCCCTTGATCGTGTTGCTCTAGTTACCTTGTTACTTTCTCCCTCTCTAGAAGCTCTAGCAACATCATCTCACGCTAAACTATCATCCCCAAACACCGGCTCATCATCTTCATTTGATTCTCCATCATCCTCTCACGCAACCACTAAGTACTCTCATCAACATTCGACAAAGAAAGTGGATCAATTGTATCTCACATATCATATCTCATGGAGGAGGTTGGTCCCATCCTCCTTGAGATATGGAGGTACATTGTTAGGGTTGTGAAGGAGAACAACTTGAGAATTTCTTGATTTATTTGATTAATTGATTCGCTTGTTCTTTCATGTAAGAAATCAATCTTCTCTGCTTTTTCAATGGTTCTTTTTCTCTCCATTACATTGTGCAATGTGCATCATGTTTCTTATCAAAGAAAAACCAATTGGATTTTTTTTCCGCTTTCTATGTTATAGTTACTGCTTCGTTCTCTTCCGGTGTAGAAGAATATTACCCCAAGCGTAGGGTTTGAATATCGATGAAGCAAAATAATCCGGAGAAGTCCGGGATCGTACCCAAGGGAATTAGATTATGGCTTGCCTCGGATTTGTAGATGCAAGTAAGGATTTCGACTTTTAGCCAGTCAACTTGGTTTTACTTTGAACGATGGAATTAAAATGGCTAAATTAAGAGCGAATTAACTAAGAAAAAGATAGGTTAGGTCTAGGAATCCTAGCACTCATGACTTGGGCTAAATCACATTTTTCACCAATTCACGCGATTTAAAATACACAATTGTAGGTATCAAAACCGGGAAAAAGAGATCTGATTATTAAGCTAGCTCTAGAACTCATTTGGTAAACCCCTCGAGCGACAGAGCTCTAAGCATCATGTGTGGTAGGTAGGCGAAGCTCCTACCTACACATGATCAAAGAGGTTAACACCTCGGTAATTCCCCAAATGAATCCGAACCCCACTTTAATTTTCAAATCTAGAAATTAAAGCATTATTGGTGAGAAAACGCAATTTTCGCCCAAGCCACGGGATGCTAATCATCCCATGACCCAACCCTTGAAACTACTCACACATATCTACGAAGATAAGAGCAAGCGAAAATTGACTAAGCATAATTGAAAACACAAGACTAGAAATAAACTAGAGATTAAGATAGATCGGGAATAAAGCAACAACTTTAATTAAAGCGACAATATCAAAAACTAACTAATTAAGACAGAAAATTAAATATTGAAAGGCTGAAAAGCAAGAACACTCAAGAACAATTTGAATTGCAAAGAAATCTATCCTAGATCTAGAAAAAATACCAAAAAACGTCCTACTACTTCTTTGTACAAAATGATGTCACAATCTTTTATACTCAGGGGATCCGCGCCTGGAATATTCCCACGATGCTCTGAAGATGCCCCGCTATTGCGCTCGGCATCGCTGGCCACGGCCATAAGCTGGACTACTAAGCTGGTCGGCATCGATGTAAAGCGATTTATCCCATCGATGCCGAAGTGGTTAAGGGGCTTGGCTGCAATGGGCCTCGGCATCGATGCAATGCGTTTCTTCCCATCGATGCCGAGCTCGATAGGTGCCTAGCTTGCTGCTGCTGCCTTGCTCGGGCCATGCTTGATGTTGCCATCTTGCTCGGGTGATGCATCTGCCTTGCCTGGGCCTTGGCCACGCCTTGGCCATCTGCTTCAGCCTTGGCCGTTACTCTTTTGCCCGGGCTGTGCCTTGGCCATGCCTTGGCCACACCTTGGCCTTTAAAGCTCCTTCTTAGGCGATTCGCCTGCAAGACAACACCAAAACATTCTACGAGCAAAAATCATTAAAAATAACTAATTAGCACTTAAATTAACACTAAGCCTAGTTACTAGCGCAACCTATATTCCAATTCCGGGTGCTTATCAGTTACCTAAGAGTTTTAATTTCATCTAAGATTGGGCTCTGCAGGTGGAGCTCCAATAATTAAATGCATGTATGAATCAAGCATTATGGCGTGGTCCCTACATCAAGATGCTCTCAACTTAATGAGTTGCAGTGAAATCTAATGATAACGTTTGTGTTATGGAGTACCGCCAAAAAATGCTGTAGGGTCGTTTGTAACTGTATGCACTGCTTGCTTAGAGGTACCGAAGATGGATTTTGATGAGCCCTTTACTATTCGTGCTGTGCAGAAAATCACTAGGATTGGAATTTGCTATTTAACTGGTGAATATACAATCTTCAAAGAGTGCTTTTATACTAATCAAATTCTTGTTGCAGTGATCCTTCTATAATGAAATGCTTTAGTCCCTACATCCAGATGCTCTCAGCTTGATGAGTTGCAGTGAAATCTAATGATAACGCTTGTGTTATGGAGTACCTGCCAAAAAATGTTGTAGGGTCGTTTGTAACTGTATGCACTGCTTGCTTAGAGGTACCGAAGATGGATTTTGATTAGCCCTTTACAATTCGTGCTTTGCGGAAAATCACTAGGATTGGAATATGCTATTTAACTGGTGAATATCCAATCTTCAGAGAGTGCTTTTATACTAATCAAATTCTCGCTGCAGTGATCCTTCTATAATGAAACGCTTTAGTATCTTCCTGACAAAAAGATATAGACATGAAGATTGGCAAAAACTTCAGCTTCATAATAGGAGTTGAAAGGAGTATATTCAAGTAAGAGGACCCATAAAATGGCATATGCGTTCAAAATGAATCGCTTCTCATTCATGGATGTAGGTACCGATCAACATTTAGAGATTTATAAAGTATTTGCTTATCAGTGCAGTTTGTTTCCTGTCTCGTTTTCCTTCTTGGTGTCTTTTGTGGAAATTCTCAAGTTGGGTATTTTTCTACTTACTAATTAGTAATAATGAATTTCTTGACAATTCGGAGAAAAGAAAGGGGGTTGGAACTTGGGACTCGGGGGGGATGGAGGGCTTTCTGCCAAATCAGAGACTAGCTAATGCAGAATCTAGCAAAAAACGATTTTCGGAATTTGGACTACTGTTCTCATCAAAATCCAACAATCGCCGATATTTAGGTATTGGACTAGTTTTTCTACTGTCTCCTATGCAGCCAGTTTTTAGTTTCTTCCATTCAGTGGTTTCACTGTTTGAGTAATTTTATTGGGGATCAAATTAGTGTACGCTTTCATATTTGGATCAGCTCTTATATGTGGACTGTATAAATTGACAAATATAGAAGTTCTGTTGTTCTTTTGTATATGTGGCTTGCCTGAATATTTTACATTGAGCTCATTTCAATTCTCCCGCTTGCTATTTTCTTTGTTTTGATGATTCTGGAATAATATTATTCTTCATAGAAATGCCATTTTTAATTGGAATACAAACGTCATTCTTATGGTCCATGAATGTCTAACTATATGACGGTTATATGAATTTTACAATGAAACAATCTGCCATGACTGCCCTGCCTTCTCTAGTAGTTTTCTTTATTTCTTATTCGTAACTTTGTTTAGTGCTTGGCCGGTGTATGGTCATATCTTGGGTAGTTTAGGGTTGGTAGTGGCCAAGGGTAGATGAACCATGCTAGCAATGGCCATTACACTATTTTGTAGTCCCTTCCCTTTGTAACCAAGGTCATTACAAGCTGAAAAAGTCCTTAGTTGATCTTTTGTGCGCCTGGATTCCTTTATGATTGACTGTCTGATGGTTGCATAATTAGTTAATGGCATGCTTTCCTTTCGTTATCCAAATTTCATCTGCTTGTGTTTAATTCTGCTGAATAAAGTGCTGTAGTTTCTTGAGGCATAGTATTTCTTGTTCACTATTGCCTGTTTGTCAAGCACTTCACCGGTGGATATGGTTTAGTCTGAACTCGCAAGTTTTGTGTCCCGTATCCTCCCATTGTTCGAGGACACAAACCTTTTTAGCTTGCTCTTAGACTTGCTTGATACTTAGCTTGTTTAGTTGGATGCTGAAATTGTGAATTGTAGAAATGAAATAAAAAGCCGGATTGTTGAACTCTTACTAGTTGGTAATGTTGAGCATGTTCTAAGTTATGATAGCGGAATAGATTGCAAGGTTGTTAGTTTTTAAATTTTTCGTATGTTATTTGCTAGGGACTAGCAAACCTTAAGTTGGGGGGCGTGATAAGCACCCGATAATGCAATAAAGGGTGCGCTAGTATCTAGTTTTAGTTAATTTCATCGTTTAATTAGTTGCTTCTTAATTGCTTTTACTCATAAGGTATGTTTTTAGTGCTTTCAGGTAAATCGTGTGAATAAGGCATGTTTTGACGTCATAGAAGGCCCAAGTGCATCCAAGTACCCGAGGAATCAATGAAGACCCCGTTGGCCCCTGAAAATCTGTCTAAGTATAGAAAAATCACTTTTCGAAAAAGTATCGATTTTCAAGATAAAAAATGGCGGTAATTGATTATTGAATTTTTCTAAAGGTAATTTCAAAATTGCAAGGTTTTATTCAAAGATTAAGGTCATGTTTTGAGCCGTTTATTCGATAGAAAAGTGTGCTGTTTTCTGTTTTACACTAAAAGCTGGGGGTCAACATTTTGATTGGATTGAAATCTCAAAATTCTGGTAATGCCATTGTTTCCAAATGGGGGGTACTTCCTTATTTTCATTAAATAAATTAAAGTAAAGAAAAGGTAAAAGAAAGGTTTAAAATGCAATCTTTACTTAACTTTAGAGAATGAAAATAAGATGCTGTGAAAGTTATTGGGTGCTGTGGAAGCTGCTGGGAGCTATGAAGCTGAAGTGCACGAGCTATTGAGCTCGGCATCGATGTAAAGGGAGAAGTTCCATCGATGCCGAGGCAGTTAGTAAAGTCAAGCTTAAGCAGCTCGGCATCGATGCAAGGTTTTATGGTCCATCGATGCCGAGGTTGATAGTGGCGAAGCTTAACCCCGTTGCCATCGATGCCGAGGGGCTTAGAGGTGGATCTTCAGAGCATCTTGGGGAATATTCTGTGCGCCAAACAGAGGCGGTATAAATACCCCGTTATGTCACCTTTGCACAATTTGGACAGAAATGTACCCATCTTTTCTAGATCTAGGATTAAATTCAAATTGTTCTTGAGTGTTCTTGCTTTTCAGCCTTTCAATATTTAATTTTCTGTCTTAATTAGTTAGTTTTTGATATTTTCGCTTTAATTAAAGTTGTTGCTTTATTCTCGATCTATCTTAATCTCTAGTTTAATTCTAGTCTTGTCTTTTCAATTATGCTTAGTCAATTTTCGCTTGCTCTTATCTTCGTAGATATGCGTGAGTAGTTTCAAGGGTTGGGTCATGGGATGATTAGCATCCCGTGGCTTGGGCAAAAATTGCATTTTTCACCAATAAAGCTTCAATTTTTAGGTTTGAAAATTAATGTGGGGTTCGGATTCATTTGGGGAATTACCGAGGTGTTAACCTCTTTGATCATGTGTAGGTAGGAGCATAGACTACCTACCACACATGATGCTTAGAGCTCTGTCGCTCGAAGTGTTCACCAAATGAGTTCTAGAGCTAGCTTGATAATCGAATCTCTTTTTCCCGGTTTTGATACCTACAATTGTGTATTTTTAATCGCGTGAATTGGTGGAAAATGTGATTTAGCCCAAGTCATGAGTGCTAGGATTCCTGGACCTAACCTATCTTTTTCCTAGTTTATTCGTTCTTAATTTAGCCATTTTAATTCCACCGTTCAAAGTAAAACCAAGTTGACTGGCTAAAAGTCGAAAACCCTACTTGCATCTACAAATCCGAGGCGAGCCATAAACTAATTCCCTTGGGTACGATCCCGGACTTCTCCGGATTATTTTGCTTCATCGATATTCAAACCCTACGCTTGGGGTAATATTCTTCTGCACGGAAGAGATTTCGAAGCACATGGCACGGGCACGAAAGTGAGCGGGAACAACACGAAAGTTGGCTTGGCACGGCACGGCACGATCTTAGATGGGCACGGCACGGAAGTGGGATGGGGCACAAGTCACGACACGGTTCTAGCCAGACACGGCACGGCATGGCACGGGCACGGAAGTGAGGGGGAACAATACGGGCATGGCACGGAAGTTAGTCTGGCATGGTACGGCACGACACGACACGGTCTTATACGGGCACGACATGGGCACGACACGGAAGTGGGATGGGGCATGAGTTACGACACGGCACGACATGGTTCTAGTCAAGCACAGCACGACACGGCACGGGAACAGGCACAAGCACGGAAGTAGGACGGGCATGGCACAACACAACATGAGTAAGGATTCTGGCCCAGTTTGTTGATGGTTGGTTTATTGGTAGTCAGGCCCTACAAGTTACATAATATAATACTCTGTGTGCGCTAGGGCTGTTCGAAGACTAGTGATGGGCTCTGGGATGTCATGAGTGATGCAGAAGTCGTTAACATAATTAGGTTGTTTTCAGCATCTTGAAAATACTTCTATGATCTGAAAATAAGGATGATGCTCTACTTGCATTTCAAATAGCTTTTGATCTGGTTGAGAATGAGCACCAAGCTTTTCTACTGAATGTGAAAAATCTACTTTCTAGTCCAAGTCTCACCCATCCGAACCTCCATAGCAACATTGAATTTCATGGTGATTTTTTGATAGTCATGCTAGTCTCTCTCTCTTGGCAACATGTTAGTATGGATTTCAAAGACTACCCATAATGAATCCCAAACGTCCATCCCGGACTTGAATCCTAGCCTCCCACATAAGGAGGACGAGGAGATACCAATTGGGCTATAGTCCATTGGCAACAATGTTAGTTACTAATGTTAATTTTGAATATAACAATTGTGAGGGCATGTGTTTTTTAGGGGATGCACTTTGCACGTAGGACATTGGATAATCATTAGAAGCACCGGCCACTGGAATGTGTGTTTTTTGGGAAGAATTTTTTTTTAGACGAAAATCGGTTGCCGGTTTGTGATGTGTATACGAAAATCGATGGCACAACATGGCACGGCACGACACACGATTAAGGACCGGCACGACACGACCCGACAAAAAAAAGCACGGCACGACACAACTTGACAAAAAAAGGCATGGCACGACCTGACAAAAAAAGGCATGGTACGACCCGACCCGACCCGACAAAAAAGGCACGGCATGGCACGACCTGACAAAAAAAGGCATGGTACGACGCAGCACGATTAATTAATCGGGCACGGCACGGCACGACACGACACGACACGATTTTAAAAAGGCACGGCATGCCAAAGCAAAATGGCCCACCACGGCACTGCACAGGCACGGTACGGCACAACACGATGAAGTAAACGGGCACGGTACGGCACGACACGAAGCTCGGTTGGCACGGAAGAAAATGGCACGGCACGGCACGACAGACACGTTTGACACCTCTAGCTTCAATAATGATGCGAAGATAGAAAATTACATGTGGCTTCTTTATGAGAGTACAAAAAAGCATATGTAAGGAAGACCACCAGCATAATGACATGTGGGTTCAAAATAAATCGGTTCTCATTCATGGATGCAGGTGCTGGCCAACGTTCGAAGTTAGCAAGTTTCAAGGCATTTGCGATTCTGAGTGTGGTTTTTTTACCCTTTTATTTCTTGTGTTGGGGTCTGACTTGGTTATTTTCAACTTCGCAGATTCGTTCATTAATGAATAATGAAGTCTTTAAAGCTTGTTTGCCCTCCTTTTATTAAGAATTTTCTTTTAAGCTAACCATTTGCTTTGGTCGCTAAATGAAAGTCCTTATGATTGCTCTGGTGATTCTTGCTATACAGTCATTGTTATGGATGTTTGACAATTTCAATGCTATGGATTTTACAGGTTAGCTTTAGAAGCACCATCTTGCATATGCTTATTTCTCTGGGAACATGTCTCCACATGTGGTGTTACCATTGTAGCCTCTTTGCTTACTATAACTCTCTTTTAACCTTGAATGTTTCTATGCCCAGTCACTTACCTATAGAGGCGAAAATTGAACCTGCAGCGGGAATTCCTTGTTATTGTTTCCACAACATAGCATACGAGCTCTCTTTTTCAGAAGATGAAAAAAACTCCCTGTAATTCATTATGGCACGCACTCTTGCTCGAAGTCGTTTGCGCCAATATAATATATGGTTACTTGACTAACTTTTCTTTTGTTCTTTTTTGTTTTTTCGTAAAAGGATGCCAAGAAGAAGAAGAAGAAGAAATTAATCTTGGTCCGCCCATTTGTTTCTTTGTCTATCAAAGAGCTACGTACTTAAGCAAAATGACTTGTGTCAAGTGATTGCCTATGATTCATTTTCACCATTGAGTATTATTAGTTTATAAGCTATAAGGTATGTAACACCTGGTTTTGGTGGGATTAGGTCGTTTATTGATAAAAAGAAGAATAACCAACAAGAAGAAGATTTTAAACCTTTAAGTAGCAAGAAGATTTTTGTCGGGGTTTAGCGGTAACAAGCTTTATTCAAGAAGAATTCAAGAATTACTTTGTGCGTTTCGGTGCAACTACGGATGTGGTTGTGACGTATGACAATTAGGAAATGAATAGCCCTTGGGGTAGATATGGACAATGTGTTGTTGAGAAGATTTTACGGCTTGAATGATAAAAATGTGGAAGTAAAAAGTTTGAGCCCAAGAACAGGAATAACAGGCATACACATAACACCAGTAATAGTATAGTACTAGATTGTGAAAGATTGTCAGTAGCTTTAGATGACATATGTTTTCTTTCGATGAAGCTGAGCTATATTCCCAAATACAAACATAAGTGTGTCGTCTCACATATTTATGTGGGTGAGAATGTCTTTGTTCGTGTATTTTGGGGTGATTGTAAACTTGTTGCGTGCTAGAAAGAATGACATTGTCTAGATTTATCTAAACGACAATCCAAACAAGCCTTATGCTATATTATCTCAATTTTGTTTGTTTCATTAAAAGCTTTTCAATTTTGGATATTTTCTTAAGGTGGTCAACTCAATTCGATTTTGACTCAACTTTTTAAGCTTATAATAGTACCATTGAACTTGAATCAAGTTGAAGTTGAGTGGTAATCCAACGAAAAGTTGGCTTATAATCTTTTCATGAAATGGTAGTTTCAAACTTCATCAGAGTACATAAACGACATGCACATAACAAGTTTAGACGCACGAATTTCACAAAGACGCAATCAAATGTAAAGTTATTTAGAGCTAGTTCAAGGAAACCAAGTTTGAAAGGGTCAAAGACTGAATTTCATTATAGGTACAAATATATATATATATATACACACACACACACACACACACAAAAACACATACATACAACTAAAAAAAAAAGAGATTATACCAAGTTTTTTGTTTGTTTGTTTTTGTGTGTGTGTGTGATAATCTGTTAGGCTGAGTTTGAAATCAATATCCTACATTACAATGCTCGTTTACAGTATTAGGCCAAGACGATTTACTGCATTTAGTAATGAGAATGTGAGTTGAAAATTGTACGAATGGTCTACATTCGATTTTCTCCCAAACAAAATCATAACTAATTTTTGTTTTGTTACAAGCGGTAGTAAAACAATATTTTTCTCGACAAGTTAACTAAATCATTTCAATTTTTCTTCCATGCTTATTGTGATTGTTGAGAGTACCAAACCAAACTAAGCCTAACACCCAAATCAATCCTTTTTCGCCAGACACTGATTACACTCTGTCAATGGTTTATTAGCAACCCCTTAAATAGATAACCAAAAGATGATGTGGCAACTTTTAATTACCCACTTTTGGTTATGCCATTGAGGATGCTCTTATGCTTAGTTAATTTTTTTTTATCAGCATATGCTTAGTTAAATTGACATAGTAGAAAATTTCGGAAATCTCTTTTCAAATCTTGACATGGAAGAAAAGAAGGCGGGCATCCACAAGCTGCGATGTTATTTGATACAATCTTCCTACATAAAAGGTCTGTAATTTCCTGCTTGTGGGACTTGAGAAGGTTCAGCAAGTCTCATTAGGCTTTGTTTTGGTTGGTATTATAAAATCATTTAGGGAGAATGGTTTCTAGGAACTGTTTCCAAAAACACCTAATTTTTATATTATACTTAATTTTTTATTGACCATAAATTCCAAATTTTGAAACTTGATTGTTCTTAAAGAGTTCCCCGGAAATAAGTTTTTTAAACTGTTGGTCAATCAAATTCTCTATTTCCTAGAAACTCCTGAGCAAATATTTAACCTCAATTTTCTTCCCCTTTGGTGTGAAACAGAGATGTGCACCAGAAATGGATTGAGGGAGGGAACTATGAGCTATGCATTGAGGATGTTAGAGATGAAATTTGGGGTATGGTGAAACTAGTTGACCCTCTAAGGATCACCCTGTCCGATCTACTGGGTTGTAAACATGGTGGAACTATTGCCAGCATGCTTATAGATTTGCGTGATTTCTAGGCCCATGACAATAGAGAGAATCTTCCCCAGGAAGAAAAGCCAGAAGAAGAATGACATATGCAAAGGAGTTCATTGCTGGTCATTTGTTTGTCTCGTGTCAATTTCTGTGTTATTAATGTTGTAATTGGATGTCTGTCGTTGCGTTGTTAGAGTAGAATCCATGGGAGAAATTATTGTTGGAATACTTCTGAAATCTGCAATTGTGTACGCATGACAAATTTGGGTGCCCCGGTACTGGCTAATTCAACTGAAGTGAACGCAAGCGAAGGTTGTCACTTGTCAACACATTGCCATTTCTGTTTGGTTACCTAAGTATTCGAATTTGCGGCCGTAGTTTTTCCAAGATTTTGTTCATTTTGTGATATACACAACTATGGTTTAGTACATTGCCCAAAAAAAGTGCATGGGCATTTTCTTCTCCCAATTATCCGCTTGCCCTTTGAAACTTATTTGATTCAATCCTAATCAAGTTGACTTTTCAACGTGGTCATGAAATAACGAATGCAGGATTTGAGTGTGGGTTGGGCGGTGAACAATATAACAAATTAAGTTTAGAACCCATGAAAGGCAATACCAATTGAGCCTAGAATAAAAGTTGTAAGAACATTATTAGCAAGATTATCATTATATAGTTTTGATCAACCTCTACAATTACAAAAATATGATCGTAAATAAGTACATGCATAAAATATAGACTGTATATTGCATTCATCATTTATATTCCAAAAGCAAAATGCAAAACCTAGCATTCCATCACTATACAAAAGTAAGAATTTGTGTAAAGTTGCGCTCGTCACACTTTCATGATGTACTTAAAAATGCATTTATAATGGAATCAATGCCAAAGCATCGATCCATGTTTTTCTCAATGTAAGTAAGCATATTCATGGCTGAAAAATGCTCGCTCTGTTGTAACCATGAAACTGATAAAATTAACACCAGACGAATCAATCTATCAACAAGGGAATAAATTTTCTTGTTTTCGCCAATACTTGGCATAACTTAGAAATTGTGGACAAATTTTGAAACTCCGAATGCTTCAAAATATCAAGCTCATAATTTTGCTCCTGAAACTTCAAATATAATTTTTCTTGCTTGGTGAAGTCTTTGGGATAGCATATGCTTGCAAGCTTGCAAATATCATCAATATCTACACGGCGCGTTTGAATAGAGGATTTGATTTTTGGTGGATATAGTAGAAGGGTTCGTAATGAGGGTGGATCTGTAAGAATGGTGGACCCATCTTCTAAGAATGGTAAATTTATAATCAAGTGTTTGAATAATTTTTTGAGAAGGGAGATTTGGAGGGTAGATATGATGGGATAAGATGTAAAAAGACTAAACTACCCCACTTCGATTTTTTAATGCTCAAAATTGGTTTATATTAAATTAGAATAAATTGATATTTGTCATTAATTTTAGGAGAAAATAGTTTCATTCTAGAATGTTTTTATTAGAGATAAATATTATTTACCTACATACAAATTACACATTGTGTAGGCAAGAAAAGCTCTTCAACTATATAACTGAGTCCACCTCCCTTAGTCGTAGCTCTTGTTGAAATCATGAGGGGTCTAGCTGACGCATCATTGTAGCAAAAGAACAACTAGATATCATTCTAGTAAATGAATGAATTAGATATCATTCTAGTAAATGAATGGATTAGATATCATTCTAATATAAGTGTTTTACTAGATCTCTACCAGGCTTACGGGCTCTTGAATGCAAAAGAAAGATAGAGACACTTTGATTACAAGGAATATAAAGAGAAGAATAAAAGATAAACAGATTTAACAGAAATCACTTACTGAAAGGTAATAAAATCATGCCAAATCAAGCGGGTACTGGAGCTAAAAGTTCCAAGGATCTAGGAAAACAAAATCAACTCAAATAAGTAAATAGTATATTTCTAAGCTTACAAAGACATTCCTAGTAAAAGTCGAATTCAAGAATGAGAATATAAATCTTCCAAATCTTTGTCCTACATCGCTAGCACAAAGCTAACACTATCATTACTTTTGGGATGGGGACGTAGACGTTACATGTGGTGTCAGCTATATGAGCCACCTCTTGGTTCCCATGAGTGGTGCCAAAGCACTGCATATAGCGGAGTGCTACACCGTGCACCACACAAGGACACATGGCCCTGTCAATGTAACATCTTGTCTCTCATCGACTGGGCTGAAATAATGATTCTATTTAGTTGACTCACTGTTATTTATGATTATCCTAATTGTTATGTAGGATTTATCTTGTTTGTCATTTATTAGGCTATCTTTGTCTTTTCTTTATCGGTAAGAGTCTATTTAAAAATCTCATATTATGTTTGGTAGGATGGATGGAATCAATTCAGGTTTATTGAGTAATGGAATGGATCACGTTTCGTCCCCTAGAGCTGGATTCCGAGGCTTTCTTAAGGTTATTTTCTTATTGCTTACATCGAACTATAAGTGAGTTTACCTCCCTTACTATTAAGGATACCGATGCGTTCTAAAGCCATGAAGACCTAGCCCAAAGTGGAAAATATCATTAGGTTCAGGATGAAGATGTGACAGTATATGCTTCATTTGGATCCAGCAACCATGGAATCTTGTTACTCCACATAGGTTTTCTCTGAGACTCTTTTTGATCTTTCTTGCAACATTTGAAGGAGGATATGAAGTTAAGTTACCTGGCTCAAGAGCTGATATCAACTGACCGTTTAGCTCCTCAATCTTGGTAACTGCAATCAAACATTTTGTAGACAAAGTGGTGTGCAGCTTCAGTTTTCTTGCAATTAATTTTTTCCACTTGCTTTTTTGTTCTTACCTTCAGTGCAGTGTTAGATAGAATTCTATCTGTGAAGCTGATTGCATTAAGTATGTACTTTTTATCTCGTGAGTTTATACTATAGGGCCGTGTCTTCACTCTTGCCACTTGTCAATTGCTTATCCTCATGTCCTCACTGCAAATAGCTGAAAGTGTCTTTGGCAATGTCTTCAAGCATTTTTGTTATCGAGCTCTAGAAGCATTAAAGTTTTGGTTATAGTTAGCTATAGGTTACTGTTTTCTATTGTAGGCTATTAGTTTAGTAGAGTATTTTGTGAAGGGCTTGCAAGTTATTGTACTTGCATTGGCATGATGCGACATAAGCAATTAAGTGACCTTTCTAGTTGTCCTTAGTCTCAATAGTGAGGTCGTTTGGAGCAGATTTTGAGGTTTTAGAGCTTTGAAAACCTTTTATTGTGTTTGTTGGAGGCGCATGAAAGTGTGTGGCTGTTATCTTTCTTGGCCGTCCTTATACTTTTGTTGACTTGATATTGCAGGTGTGCTATGGGAAATTGCTATAGTTTGCAGAAAGACCATGAAATTGCTCTTAAAAATTTCCAACGCACCGTGCGACTGAATTCGAGATTTGCTTATGCGCACACCCTTTGTGGACGTGCATCTTTTTTTCTGAAAAGACAAAAGGGATAAGATACGAAAGATGTTTTGTTGGTGATATATTCTGTTCACAGATATGTTGTGCTAGAGGATTTTGAGAATGGAATTAAGAGCTACCACAGCGCCCTTCGAATTGATGGGAGACATTATAATGCTTGGTATGGACTCGGAATGATCTACCTTCGCCAAGAGAAATTTGAGTTCTCTGAGCATCACTTCCACATGGCTTTCCAAATTAATCCTCGTTCGTCTGTTATAATGTCTTATCTTGGAACAGCTTTCCATGCCTTAAAGGTTTGTGCATTCCTACTTGATTGTGGTTCTCCAGTTCCAAAAAGGAAGTTTTATCTCCTGCAGCTGTCTAAATTTGGTTCTCAATACATCTGGCAGAAAAATGATGAAGCTTTCGAGATGATGGAGAAGGCTATTTTGGAAGATAAGAAGAATCCTATTCCCATGTATCAGAAGGCTAATATACTTGTGAGCATAGAAAAATTTGATGAAGCTTTGAAAGTCCTAGAGGAGCTTAAAGAGTATGCCTCTCACGAAAGCAGTGTATATGCCCTGATGGGTAAGATTTATAAAAGGAGTAACATGTATGACAAGGCAATGCTTCACTTTGAATTAGCTCTGGATTTGAAACCACCTGCGACAGATGTTGCTACCATCAAGGTGACTTGCATGCATTATTTATTATATGATTCTGGAACTGTTACTAGTTTTTGAAACAGACCTTGATTATTTTAGAGGTCTGTGTATATTTACATATTTTCCATCTGTTGTGAGCATATGTTTCCCTAATATGTGGGCATAAGGAACTTTGGTCACTGAGTCAATGTTAGCTTTCATTCCCCAACATAGTTGTCAAAAATCATACGGTTCACGTGTTGGTTCGTAATTCACAGAGAATCAGTATGAACCTGTAAGGTGAATCTGATTTATTTTGGGATCAAAACAGCAATGGTTATAGGATTCATGATTGAATTCACATTTATGTGATTCTTAAACTGATGGATCTGACAAAATCTAAATGTGTCGTGCCCAGGCCTGTGGCAGCCCGGCCCTTCTTATACCTCTAAGCTATGTAGCTCAGACACGAACACGGGAATTCTAAAAGAATAGGGACACAGAAACTGCGGGGAACATGGCAACACACACACACATGTATATATTCTATTCTTTTCCATGGTTAAATTGCAAAATGTAAACAATTACTAACATTCACCACAAATACTAATAACCATAGATATTTATAATTATAACATAATGGATGAGTACCAATACTATTAAGACGAAACAAAATAAAACAAACATCTATAGTTTTTTTTTTTTTTTTGAAAATGAACATCTATAGATTCAATACAACCCAATTTAAAAGAAAACATCCATAGTTTCATAGTAATAAGCAAAATAAATAAACTAAGCATGTCTCCAAATTTCAACTATACCCAACTTCCATCATTTTGTCATCGTTGGTCACCATCCCCATTGTCTGTAAAGACTACAACCCTCTGTCGGTGGATTCATATCATATGTAGGCATATATTGCTGAAACTAAGACATATATACTGACATAAATTTAAGACGTAGACTGTTACATACGTATATATAGAGAGATACACACAATTTTATATATGTACATACTACATACTAAGATATATATACAGCTATACTTATGTATGTACTAGCACATGTATATGTTCAGAGAGAGAGAGAGAGAGTACTTATGTACGTACCAGTACATGTATATGTAGAGAGAGAGAGAGAGAGAGAGAGAGAGAGAGAGAGAGAGAGAGAGAGAGAGAGAGAGAGAGAGAGATGCTTCAATTGACTGATTCTCAGTCTAGGGTTTCACGAATGTCTTTCCCCCCTCTTTTGGCTTCCATAGCTGTGTTAGGATAGGTTATATTGTTTAATTACAAGTGCAATTTTATTCACTTTTTTTAAAAGAGGGTGAACATTACCCTCCTTTCTATTGGTTGGAATGGTGTGGATTCCACTATAAAGTGATGTCATGCTTACTATACAATACACTTTTTGGTAAGCATGACATCACTTTGTGGTGGGATCCACACCATTTCAACCAATAAAAATGAGGGTAATGTTCACCCTCTTAAGTGGAGGGTGAACAAAACTCAACTCGTTTAATTACACTACAACCCAACCCAAATATTTGCAGTAATACCATGTTTACCCCAGAAAAATTATATGGGGCACACCAAGTGGCGTGTCCTATATGTTTTCCATTCCCGTGTCCTATCACAAGTACGGCGACCTGTTTGGATTGTCGGTGATTCATAGCCTCGAAGCATAATCAAGTATGTTATGTAGGATCATAGGAAGTGGTGGGCTTGGAGCCTTAAACTTGTATGTTTTTCCCATAGAAGCAGCTAATAAGCTATTGGCTATTAGACTTCATTATATTCACTACAGACAATTTTAATCTTGTTTTGTCCTAATCTTTTCCGCTTCTTTAATATCTCTTATAACTATTTGGATAGTGGTATCTTGTGACCTATTTTCACAGCTATGACCTGTGACTCACAATTTGGCTCAATTCACAATTCAGGCAAACATGATTTGATTTGTGATTTGACAACTATGTTTCCTAGTTTTCACACATGCATCATAAAAGATCAGCGCCTTTGGGCTATGGAGGTTCCTTGTGATGACTCTTGGACTATAAGAAAACTGCTTGGTCTTAGAAGGTTAGGTCAATCCCTTATTAAATACCAAATTGGTAATGGAGAGAGAACCTTCTTGTGGTGGGCTAATTGGCACCCTCTTAGCCCCTTATATGCTAGATTTGGGGATAGAGTGGTACATAATGTTGGCAGATCTTTAAGGGCTAAGGTGGCTTCAATAGTTAACAATGGGGCTTGGAAATGGCTCAGATTGAGAAACCCCCTTATTCATGCCATTATCTCTCAAACTCCCAAAGTTTGGTTCCACACCCTGAGGTGGAGGATTCAGTTCATTGGGTTCCTCACCCTAGTGGTATTTTCACTACTAGATCTACTTGGGAAGCTATTTGGTAGAAATACTCTATTCAGCCTAGGTTCAAGGTTATTTGGGGGAGTCACAATGTCCCTAGATGGTCTTTTATTCTTTGGTTGGCAGCTCTTCACAGACTGTGTTCTAAGGACAGATTGAGAAACTGGGGTATGGCAGTGGATGCTCTTTGTTGCCTCTGCCAGGATGAGAAGGAATCACATCATCACTTGTTCTTTAAGTGTTCATATTCTGCAAGAGTTTGGCAGCACTTGGCCCTTAAAAAACAGGGTGACTGGCATTCCTAATAATTTGGAAGATGTTCTTGAATGGTTACAGGGCAATGTATCTGGGAATACCTTCAGATTTATTAGTCTAAAATGTACATTGGCAGCTACAGTTTATGGTTTTTGGCAGGAAAGAAACTCTTGAATTTTCTGTGCAAAGATGAAGGGACATACATAGGTGGCAACAGATTTAGCCAATGGAATTCGTGCTTTCCTTAGCTCCAGAAGGAATGTTGAACATTCTTTGCAAAATAGGCGTATTTGTGAGATGTGGGGACTGTCTCGTAGGATTCTGCATTCTATATGGTTTTAAAGTGTGTTCTGTGTCTTTTTTGTTTTGTTTAGCGCTACCTCATGTGGCTGATTGTATAAGCTGTTTCTTGTACGGGATTTTATCCCTTGTACTTTGTATCTTGGTTTGAGCCTAATAAAGTTTTGTGCACTTGTCAAAAAAAAAACTATGTTTCCTAGTTGGTTGCCAAATAATGATTTGTTATAAAAATAAAAATAAAGAAACTAAATTTGCTTCCTTAGTTTCCTACCATTTTCCTTATCGTTGATTAATCCTCCACAAGCCTACATCCAAACCCAACCTTAAGCAAAAGTAAATCAATCAATGACATTTTACTGAACTGCCTAAATTCATCTCTCTTTCTCCTCTGTCATTGGGAGGAGTGGCCCATAAGATAATGGGGTCAGTTCACCCTGTCATACTGAAAGTAGCTACAAATTTTTAAATATACAGAACCGAGACTAAGTGGGCTTTCTTCTTGTGATCCTACTGAAAGAAAATAAGATCCTAGGTTCCAGTCTTTCTTGGAGTTGGCAGATAGGAGGTGGATCTTAATTTTTCACTTTTCATAGTGGTTTGTGAGTTTTCATTTAATGCTTTTGTTTTGTGCTGATGAACTCTATTGGATGCTGGCATATAGCCGTTTCACTTTGGTCTTTGGTTACTCTTTTAAGCTTGCTTTTCGATGTTTTCTTATCTGGCACTATAAATTGTCTTATGAAGTAAACTGTTCTATTTCTGTTTTATGTTGATCTGCAGGCTGCGATTGAGAAGTTGCATGTACCAGATGAATTAGAAGATACACTCTAAATCTGTTTAATGGTTATTAGCGTACAGAAACAGAGAGAGAGTTGTAAATTATCCGGCTTCAAATGCTTGGTCAGGCTTGTACCATAGACTTTTGCGGAGTGGAAATGACCTGATCCTTGGGGATTAATTCATTCTTAACGGGAATTTTTTGTGGAGTCTGCAGATGTAAGTTTTGTCAGCATTTCACTCACTACTAGCAAAGGATCCAAACAATCATGCAAGTAAAGTTGCACGATTGTTCCCGTGGCTCCTAATACCGTAGATTCTGACTTGCATGTCTTAGTCTATGGAGCACGGGTACCGGTACGCGGTACGGGTACGGGAAACAGCAAAATCCCAAAAAAGTAGGGTACGGGTACGGCGGGGGTACGGCAAATATATATTATCTTTTACTATTTTTATTGCATAAAATGAAATATAAACCTATTTTACCAACAAAAAAGTAACATAAAAGTCAAAATGATGTAATCTTTGTGTTTGTTAGGGGTAAAACTGAAAGTACTAAACAATTAGAGGTATGCTGGAACTGGAAGACTAAAACTGTAATTTTTAGAAATTAAGAGACTTTATTGTCGTGGTAAAGAACTTAAGGGGCTGTGCTGTATTTTTTTAATATATATTACTCCTACGATGAACCCAGTCATCAGTCGATCTTCTTCAGCCAGAGGAAGCCCTAAAGCCGTGAATCCAGTCATCACGTTGTCGCCGTCGTCAGTCGATCGACTCTGGTTCTCTCTCTCTCTCTCTCTCTCTCTCTCTCTCTCTCTCTCATCAGTCATCTCTGACTGACTCCCCATCTCTCTCTCTCTCTTTCTCTCTCTCTCTCTCTCTCTCTCTCTCTCTCTCTCTCACACGAAGTACCCGAGGCGTACCGACGAGTACCCTTGCCGTACCCAAAGATACCAAAAGTACCCGGTACGATTTTGGCGTACCGACGCCGTACCCGTACCTGTACCCGGTACTGGTACGGCAAGGTTTCCGGCGTACCCGTGCTTCCCAGGTCTTAGTGGTTCTGAACCTGATTTTAGTTCATTTAATTTTGAAAATAGTTGCAGTGTTCACCGGCCTACAGATTGCCTTACCCCATGGTTTTGGTTATTCTCTCTTAATTTTTTCTGTGTAAATGTGCTGGGTAGCCTGTGAGATAGGCCAGGATCCTCAGCTCTATAATTGCCCAGTCACTTTGTTCCGATACAGTCCCAACCCCAAAATTGTGTCGCTAATGTAAAAGTGGGATTGCTTTGAGATAGTAGGACGTTATTTATTGGGACTGGACCCGGTCCTGGGCTGTTTGTTTCATCGTTTGAGATCAAGAGTAAGCCTGGTAGATGAGTTGTTTCTCTTATTGGGTGCGATGCCCCAACCTGAGGGCTTGAGCTGCTTCGCTGCAAGAATAGTGCGATGCCCCAACCTGAGGGCTTGAGCTGCTTCGCTGCAAGAGTAGACTATCCTGAACATGATTATACTTTGGGGTGATGGTTTGGAATGAATGAATTGGTGCTGAAATGTTTTGGCAATTGTTCATTGGAGTTGCTATTACCTCACTAGTTATTGCCGCCTTCCCAAGTCCCATAGGGTAGAGTAGATTAGAATTAAAAACACAGAAAAAATGATGCCCAATGCACCCTCCCTTCACCCCACCCAACCAGCACCGCTGTCACTTTTGCCATTACCACCACCTCAATTTCTCCCTTTGGTTTGCCACTTCTCCACCTTTGAAGGCAACCAACGGGTCCCTACCCTCCGGGACCTTCCACAACTACCTTCTCCGGTACCCCCAGTCCATTGTCATTCCTCCACAACTAACTCCTCGTCATCTGCTACCCCACCATTCCTCCGCATCTCCATCGTTCCCTAGGTGGGTTTCGCAGCCACTTCCAAAGCAATTGCATCATGAAATAACTTATGACTTTAGCAGGAAAAGTAATTGCCCTGTTACACTTTCCTGTAGTATATTTTTGGACAAAGTTAAGGCGTTTTGTATTGGCATGTCGAAGTAAACTAGATGTGAAAATTATCTTTCAATATCTCTAATGAAGCGATTTTCGGCGTGCTCAACCAACGACCGGCAAAACGGACAAGGCGTGGCTGTTTCCAACGCCCCTCCGATGCCTAAGTCAGTCGAGATATGGAGAGAATGGAATTGATTGTGTATGAGTTTCGTACCTTTCTCTTATGGTGGTGGTGTCTTTATATAGGCATTTTGGGAGGAGTCTCATTGGGACTGAGACCCTTGGGTCTCATCCATTAATAATGGGAATGGATGGGTGTTGTGTCCTCCTTAATCAGGACGCCTTTGTTCTTTATCAGGTTTAAGAGTCCTCTTGGTGGATGGGTCTTCCGTAAGCTATCCCCTAGGATTTGCAGTCTTATCCCTTGGGAGCCTTGGCTGTTCTTGAAGTCTCCCAAACTATTTGGGTTTCACTCATAGTGTATCTTGTAATGTTGGTCCTTATCACTTCCTTCTGATTTTGTTCACTATGCAGGATGTCACATCCGCCAACTCATCTTTTGAGCTGAGCTCGGTGCTCCTTTATGAGCTGAGGTCACCAGCACAGCTGGTGAGTTGTCATTCCCTTTGGGTCGGTTGGTTGAGTCTTCCTTTGTGGGCTGAATGTAGCTCTTTGGGCTTGTCTTCTTATTCATTGGGCCTTCTAAGTTGGAATGATTGTGTCAATTGGGCTGTGACAGGCTCTTTGGTCTGGGCTTTCTCTGAGAGGTCTTCTTATCCTTATCAGTCTATTAAACAACGTTGAGGGCAAAACGAAAAAATAGTAACAAAAAAGTTGATTTCCAGCCTCTGCAACAAATACTATTTCAATGTTTTACGTAAATCATTGTGGTTTCTTGTGTACCAAAAAAAGTTGTTACTCTTGTGATAATAACATTCCCGCACCGGGTAGGGTTCCATAGGCGTAAGTGTGTTTGTGTGGGTGGACTGTTATAATCACACCTCCAACATTTTAGAGATACTCGTGTTCAAGTGCATATATAGTTTATGTGAAAATATTAATGACGTATTGCATGGGCATCCCCAAGGCTTTAAAATATTTTCTGAACCTATCAAATCCGAAAAGTTAATATTGAGTTGTGATTCCTATTTTCCCTCTATCTGTTTAACTTACTTGAAATTCTCCTCGGCTGAGACTCTTACGTACTCTTATAGCAATTTGAGGAATTGCTGTGCCATTAGGGTGACTAATTAACTGTGAACCCGACTCCACTACAAAGGTGATTCTTCCGATAAAAAAATATATATCTACTAAGCCGGCCCCTCGGGATTAAAATTCTGACTTTGCCACTGCAATTTTGTCTAATTTAATATATTAGGAGACCGACCTTGCAAAAAGTTGATTTAATCAGATGTCGGTGAGTACTTGATTCAAACAAGCTATATTTGTTAGTCAAATAAAAGTTTTGGACTTTTGAATCAAGCACTTACCGAGGTATAAATGAGCTGAATTTTTGTACGGATTGGATCCAAAATTGATCCTACTTTTTTTTTTTTAATCATAATAAAAATGAATCGTACTCTTGAGTGAAGATGAATAAAATTATTCTCAATACCCTAGCCCGGCTTGCCCCTGATCCAATGCACTCATAATTGCAGAATGTGTCTTCAGGTTCAACCTGTCTCTTGTGCGGTCTAAATTATATTACTAGTAATTGAGATGGTCGATGAGGATCTTATAGTTAGCCTTATCAATCATTTATATAAAGGTTGAATAGTTGGTAATGATTTGCATTTACGTATGGGTTTGACTTAACTATTGATTGTTTATACACTAAAGATAGCTACATAACTTTTTTACACTACATAGTTATACTACATCTTATGTGGAAAGTCTATTTCGGGTCCCAAAAAAATCCAAAAACATATTGATAAATTTTGAAATATTGTTTTATGAGATCCTATAAAAAATTAGTTAGTTTCACCCCTACGAATTTAGAGATAATACTTACCGATATCCGTTGGAGTTGATTTTTTATAAGGCTCCATAAAACAATATTTCAAAATTTATCGATATGTTTTTGGATTTTTTTGGGACCCGAAATAGGCTCTCCACATAAGATGTAGTGTAACTATATAGTATATGTAGCATATCCCTTGTTTACAATGTTATGGCTGAATTTGTCTCATAGTTTCAATTACTTCACTTCTTTTGCCATTTCCGCAAACTAGTGCTCATTGCCTTACCAATTCGGCAAATGCTTGCGATATGGTATGTAATATGATCGTTGATAGTGCCGCAGACACGGATAACTCGCTAGTCCTATAGTCATAGATATAACCATATAGTTAGTGGGTCACTCAACCCTACCGATTTAGAAAATCATCCAAGATAACTACTACGCACTTTAATGTTTTTTAATTAATTTTATTTTATAGAATTGATGATTTCTCAAAACTCATGAAAGTGCTTGAAATACCACCATAAAAAGAATTAGAGGTTTGAAGTTTATGATTGACTTACCTCAAACACAAAGAGTAGGTAACAGTTGCCATTAGTCAACTTTGATCAAAAGGCCAGATGATAGGTATGAATTCTCACCAACCAAACTCTTGATTAAACCAAACCAGACCAGTCGTTCAAGATTATGGGTCACCTTCAAGAAAATTATAACACCATACTGAAAATCAATATATACAGAAGTATATTCATTTTTTAATTTTTGGGAGGGTTGAAAACCTTTCTAAGTTTTTATCCGAATGGATCTCCAACTAATCCTCGTGTCAAATGTATCTCATATACTAAATGAATATTGACAGGGACAAATTTGAGTTCCAAAGAAGGTTTTTCTTCCTTTTGTCATAAATATTGGCCCCAGTGATTGGTTTAGCCTATACGGAACTAGATTCTCTCCGATAATTTTCCCGGACGGTCCAATAATTTTCTCATGATGCAAGAGATTTTTACCGATAACAATTTTATGTGAAGCTCACATTTGTGAAAGAGCTCCAACAATTATCTGGTACAATTATCGGAGAGGATCCATTCCAATCTCCTATCAATACCAAAGACAAATATTCTTTTGATATCTTGGTTAGCAAGGGTGGAACCAGGAATTTATTCCGCCCTGGGCTAACAAAACTTTATATATATGAACCAAAAAGAGGCAAACTCATATATAAATGTTCAAAAATAAAAAAATAAAATCCAAAAGAGTTTTT
>BPLS01026362.1:0-22401 GCA_019656275.1 Rhododendron kiyosumense
TATATATATATATATATAGACACACACACAACACACTTACATAAGTGTGTGGGCTCCACACAAACTAATGGTGTGGCATGTCACATGTGTTGAGACACATTTATATGAGTATATGTGCAATTAGATTTTTTTTTTTTTTTTAATGCAAGGTGTCTCTGGCTAGGTTCCGCGTACCTAAGACTAAACCCTATAGTCCCTCCTATAGCCGTTTCACACACTTACACGTAGGGGTAGCGTAGGGGTGAGATGGGCCTAAGAATTATTGACAAAGAGAATTGAACCTAAAACCTAGGGATGGAGCAAACACTTAAGTCTCAGGCCAAAACCACTTGGCCAACCCTTGCGGTTGCAATTAGTTTGTTGTTTTAGACTTTTCGATGGTTTTAATGATGAAGTGTTAAGTGATAAATGTCACCTAATTATCGCAATGTTCTAAGGGAAAGAAAAAAAATTGCTTGGGATCGAATAGAAAGTAAAGAGTATAGAAAATGGGCTTGGATCATATTAAGAGACGAAAGAAAGTGGAACACCATTCATGAAGGGAGTTTCGTAGTGCAACTCGGTGAAATCCGTTGACGAAATGTGGTCATCAAAGTATTAGTAGTGTTTATACTTTATAGTAGGCATTTGACTTTGACATAATCATGCAAGTGGAGTTGTAGTTTACTTGTAACTCATTGTAATCCCATGCATTTGGTGAAGGCTCGAACCTCACTCATTCCTTCCTAAATTTCTTAAGATTGAGGGCTGGAATAATTTCTTGCCTTGTACGGGAAATTTTTTATTTTTTTTGGCATAGTGATATCAACAAATGTACACATAAAGTTCTTACTATATATACTATGCTATTTTTTCTCAAGTAAATTAAGAGTAAACGAGCAAGGACATGCACAATGGCATGAAAAAGGGGACAAGCATCCCAATTCCCAACAAAATTGACACCCATGTTCTCGGCAATCGTATGCCACCCAAGATAGCGACTCATCACATGGAAATTAAGCAAATGGACAAAAGAACTAAAAAATAGCACCAACAGCATACCAGAACCAAGCCTCCAGTATCATTTTGAAATTTTCTTCACTTTCAATTCGAAATGAATGCTAGTGTGGCTGTTGATCTCATAAACGTATTCATCATCCTTTGCGTTCTCTATTTTGTGATTGCAAGAGACTCATGAGCCAATGCATGCGGGAGATTTGACTAATTTATCGGGGAAGCAAATTAATAGGAGTGTGGATATTCTTGCCAAGGATGCTTTCACTTCAAATTTTAATTATTGATATGTTTTATATGGGAACCCCAATATAGGTAACGACACACATCCCATACCAATGCGGTACCGACGGGGATGTAAGGCTCATTCCGGGTCCCGCATGGATAATTCGAGCCATTCGGAATTTGAATGAAAAAATAAAAGATTGGATGTTGATTTCCAACAGTCCTACTCATTTTTTTAAAAATTAGTGAACGGCTCATATCATCCTTATGGGATCCAGAATGAGCCCCACGTTCCCTTCGGTGCTCAGGCTGTCGGTTCCGTTGGAGTTTTCCTTTACGTGGAGCTCCTTCAATCGTGTTGGATGAACTTCGAGATAATGCTTTAGGGGTTCAATAAGAACGTAGTGAAGGTCAGCGTCAAGAAGGGAAGTTGACCAGTTGACCAACTAATAAGATGACAACACGTGGTAATAGAAGTCGTGCAATACATGGCCAGTGCCAGCCCCGACATTTGGGTTGCCCAAGCCCAATTTCATGCTTTATTGCCCACCTACTATTAAGTCATACAAAATAAAATAAAAAAAACAAGTACAAAAAATAACATCAAATTTAATTTCAATGTTCCTTTAGCTTGAATAACATCAAAAAAATCAACATCATAGTGTAACTCCAGTTATAGTACTTTATAATTAGGACGATCCGATTTGAAGAAAATAACTTTTCCTTGCATTTTTTGAAGCAAATTTGTCAATTCAGTTGTCGTACTCTACTTATCCAAAAACTCGGGGCCTGTTCCGCTAATTTTTTATTATTTGACTTTTTGGACTTTGTAGTTGATATATCATATATGTGATGAGAATAGCTCATCTCGGAAAGCGTAAAAAGTTAAAAAAAAAGCCCAAATCTCCAAAAATGCTTTTAGTGAAACGGTGCCTCATTTTCAATTGAGATCATAACCAAACTAATTAACCTCTCTTTCGAAATAGTTGTTCGAAGGTAAAAACAAAAATCTTGTTAATTAACTTAACTTTTTCTTTAATCAAATGTAAGAACAATTAAAAAAATTTCAACATAGTAATTTAGTAATATTATTTTCCTATTATTGTAGAGTCTGGGGAGGAAAACATAAAAAAAATGGTAGGAAAGGAAAGAAGTGATCCCCGGATTCGAACTTCGCTCGCCAGATCCTTTATGGCATAAAGCGGCCGCTATACCAAACTATTTCTCTTCTGCTGATTTTGGGAAACTTTTTTACATTTATACCTAACTTAAAATTTTATTTTTTTTGGTTGCCCAAGCCCGAGGGCTTGCAGCGCTTACCCCGAGGCCAGCCCTGTACATGGGGCACAAAAGATATGACACTTGGCGTGGATATGGATAGGATGCAGGTCCCACGACACGTAGGATACCAGCAAAGAGCTCGCGGGGACTTGGACTCACACGACATCCAGCGGTCCCACGCGAATGGAATGCTAGTCCAGCTTAGCCAAAAAAAAAAAATGCGAGCCCAGCATCCCCAAATAGACAACCTTGGGTGGCCTGAAAAGAAGCAAAGAGCCCGAGCAGGTGGTAACCGTTGGCGTGTCCCCAAGGAGGAAGAGGCACAAGAAAGCCAACCCATAGGCTCGTGCCTTTCCAGAAGATGGGGAAGAGAAGGCGAGAAAGCCAGCATTTATCAACTAAATATTTTGTTGACAATAATTCGAATATACCAACTAAATAATAGTCAGGAAAAGTCAATTTATGCCGACCAAAAAATGTGTTTTAGTCAGTGAATACATTTGCCGACCGCAATTCGCCTACTAACTTGCGGACCAAATTTTTTAGTCATATTTCATTGCCAACTAAAGTCCTGACCTTGCCGACTAAACAGTTAGTTAGTAAGTTAGAAATGGTGTTTTTTCTTGTAGTGCATTTCTTATTTTGACCATTGTTATTCATACCTCTCCAGAACACACATACTCGGGTCAAAGAACATTTGACCCGGACATCGAACCTCTTTTACACCATCTAATTTGTAAACGTTTCTATACAAATCTTCCAATTATCAAAAAGTTATGGCTGCTGATTTCGTCACTCCCTTTTTTGTTAATGCCATCCCCATGCAAGTGTATTTTTTGTACAAAAATACACTTACAGGAGAGTGGCGTTAACAAAAAAAGGAATGACAAAATCATTTGCTTATGCATACAAACTGCTTGAGTGAAAGAAACACGCACCAATAGTTACAAGACAAAATGCAGGTGGGGCAGAGCACTCAATTCTCTCCTCCAAAAACACTTTAGTCAAAGTCGACATTTTCACTCAGAAGTGATTTTCCCTTCCTTCTTCTGGTAAAAGCCTTTGCAATTTGCAAGTGATTAATTTTCCCTTTCTTCTTTTGGTAAAAAACTTTAGTAAATTGCATGTAGGGTACGTAGTAGCCCAGTGGCGCGCACCGCTCTCATGCATTTGATCCGGTTCAAATCTCACTTACCATAACTAACAAAACGAAAAAGAAAACAAACTGAGGCTCCGTTTGTTTCGACGTAAAATGTTTTACAATGTAAAATATTTTCCATGTAAAATGTTTTTTCAGAAAATAAATTTCAAACTTTTATTTTCTGGTGTTTGGTTGACACTTGAAAATATTTTCAAAAATCGACAAAATAGTGTACAAAGGGAGATGGGGAGCTTAAACGGTGGAGAAATATGAGATTATTAGAATTGAACGTAGGTTAGGGCTGACGATCGAGGAAACTAAGCAATGAGAATTGCAGTAAAAGATAGCGGGTTCATTTCGGAAAATAACTTACGGAAGATTTAAAGGTAAGTTATTTTCATCCAATTGATGGAAAATGTTTTACATGTAAAATGTTTTCCTCATTTTTTACACAACAAAACACCAAAAAATAGGTAAAACATTTTACCGGAAAATATTTTATGTCCAAACAAACGGAGCCTGAAGCAACATTTATTTTATTCTTTCTGGTAAGGTATATGTAGTAGAATAAGAAGCGCAATGAACGAGTTTTTATTTGCTAAATTTTTAATTAAATTATAGTAAAACTTTCATTTCCCTATAGATTCTTTTCTTTTCAAGCTTCAAACGTATGTAGCATAGACTTTTACAACAAAGACAAGGACTTCCCGTCATATCATCAACCTTTGCATGCCTTTAATTTGCCTTTTCAACTGGTTGATCTCATCCTATTGGAATATTTTGCTGCCTACTTTCCTTGATGTCATGATTTCTCAGGGTTACATCAATGTTCTTGAAATTATTAACAGTCACATGATATGTCAAAGAACTATTCGGTTTGGGTATTTGAGGGAGATTTTTTAGAGTAATGAGCAGAGAGAGAGAGAGATTGAGTTCTCTTAGGTATTTGGGCTGTATCCCAATTGTGCTTATTATTTTATCTGGATTTTTAGGCCTTATAGGTGTTAGGCTATGCACTTTTATTTGTTTTATCTGGGCAATTTGACCTCTTCGGTGTCTACTTGGTTGGCATCTTGTCAATCAAGGATTTGGGTCTTGGATGAACACTTGTTGCTTTTCTCCTTACTCCCGTTAGTCTTTGTAATTTCTTTCAAAGATTTATAAAAATATTTCGCCGTTCAAAAGAGAGAGAGAGATAATTTAATCGGAACCGTGTGCAGGGATTTTAAGACCCAAAATGAACAATTCCGAAAAGATCAGATATTAGTCACTCCATCATGTTTTTTAGTTATTTCTTAGTTGTTGTTTTTTCAGATTTCAGCTGTGCTTATTGTTTGAACTGTGATCCGTTAGAATTTTCTACTACCTAGACCTAGATTGGTTCCTAATCTAGGCGTTTCATCGGTCTTGCTTCTGCAGGGGAAGCCTGTGTCAAAGTCTTGATAGTTTGGGCTTATTCTTGTATCTTTTGATGAAATATGTATTTTCTTCGGGTTTTTGACGTAATAAAAAAAAATTCATGTTTCGTGATATCCGGGCCATCTGGCATTCTGTATTGTGATTCTTAATTACATGTTAGCTCAACAACTACACTGGATTAATTCTGTTTTGTGATTCTTAATTACAGATTAGCTCAACAACTACACTAAGTATATACGAAAACCCCTAACTAACATTCCTGACCTCACCCTTGCCCTGATGTCACTCGTGTCAACATCCTATAACTGACTATTAACCAGCTTCTTCAGGAGGTTCAATTGAGTGCGTTGCACTTTACACTGGGGAAGGGTACGTATCAATTTTTGATTAATGGCTTAAGCTTAAGCTTACCAGAAGCTAGCTGCAATATACGAGGTTTAAAATTTGCCACGAATTGACACACAAGTCTCTATCGTACTTTGTCATCTCTTATCATATGTGTCTTTTTTCCTTCTTTCTTTTTTCTTTTCCACTTAGTGAGGAAAAAGAGAAAGTAAATTACGTACAGTACGGTAAAATAATTTTTATTTAGGAGAATGATGAAGTAAAATAATTTTCAGTAGAGATTCTCAACTTTTTGAGTTTTTGAGCCATAAGACCAAAACATATTTTTACGGACAAAACTACCCTAGGGTAGGATAGGGTACCATATAATTTAGACACTTTTATAGGATTTTAAGGTGTACTTTCCTATTATAGAGTTTTAGTATTTTAGGCACTTTTATAGGTTACCCTAGGATTTTAGCCACTTTCACTAGTTTTGCAGAAAGGGTATTTTAGTAATCATGTAGCACATTTGTTCTTATATTTGATTGCAAAAGGTGTATGTCATTGAGCTCAAAAAATATAAATATGAGGGATTTTTGGCTAAGTCTCCTCCAAATTCATTGTTGCATCAACAATATTTTTGGTAGCGTATAAGGATTAATTCACATAATATCTATTACGACCACTTATTAGCTGAAAATACCACATATCATGAGGCTCTGATAGAACCAAAATAATCATAGGAATCCATTAAACGCAATCAAAAAATTGGTACCCATTTACTTACCAAAAACAAAAACAAAAAGTTGATACTAATTTCACGGTAACCCTCACTAGATAAATAAGTTGTGTTCGCTGTTGATATAATTTCATCTAATCATTCTGTGAAAAATTAAATGTTGAGAAAATTGATGAATAAAAGTGGAGCTGTCAAATTGCTCTTTTCAGCAAAAGTCGGTATTTTTAATTTGGAGAGTGATTTTGGCAGGGAAGTGCCAAAATCAATTCCCTTTTAATTTTAGTTAGTGTGGTTTGAACCCGAAACTAGGTTGTTACAAAAAATGACGGACCGAAAACCCCCAAAAAAACCGACTGATCGGTTCGATTTTCGATCGGGTGATGGCAGAATTTTTCCGAACCATTTTGGTTCGGTCTCGGTTTCCTAGAATTTTTGCCGGACTGAACCGAACCAAACGACTATACATTTTATATATTTGTATATATTTTACATATATACACTTAAAAATAAATGGACATTTTATATTTCGGGCGGACGAAAATCCTTGACTAGACCGATCCTACTCCGAACCAAACTGAACCGAACTCAACTCCAATCGGGATCGGTCCTAGAAATATTTGGACCGAACCAAATCAGTCTTCAGAAATTTCACCCCGAGCTAAACCGAACCAAACCGAAATCACCCCTACCTGAAGCTGTCAAATAATATTTATATACACACGAATATATAAATGTGATTTGAGTTGAAAGTTAGGTATAAGAGTAGTGATTAGGAAACGGATCAATGCATGTGGTGTGGACCATTAAGCTATACCTTTTTTAAAAAAAAGAGTATCGCTTATATAAGTTAACTAAATAACAGACTAGATTATGGATCCAATTCGTTTCTTCAATTAGTATTTCAGATTATCTGATCAATGCTAAGGCAGACGACCCACATAAACAAATCTTTATGCCAAGTCGATAAAAAGGTAAAAGGCTGGCCTAAAGACTCAGATTCTACTCGCAATTTGTTGGTCTGATATACTGATCTGTCTATTAATAAATTCTTGCCATATACAAGTTCCATGAGTAATATAATGGGATGAAATCAGTTTGGTTCGGTATTTTTTTTTCTCCGTCTTTCCAAGGAACTGAATTTGCCGGTTCGTGAAAACTAGAAACCGGCCAATTGAGGGAGAAAACCGTTCAGTTCAGCCTCAGAGGCGGTTAAATTGGTTCAGTCCATTTCGGCCTCTTTTTTTCGCGTAACCTGAAATGGTAAATTCAAAAGGAACCAAGTTACTCATAAAACCCACCAAAAATCGAGCAAAATTTGTCTGCTTCAGTCCATTGGCTCGGTATTGTGCCGAACACGAAATTGAAAATATAACAAATCAACAAACGATAAATAAGAACACAAGAATATACGTGGTTCCGCTGAAGCACAAAACAAGAACGGACTCCATAGGGGAAAGAGCAAAAGGATTCACTATAAACGGATAGAGAAACAAAGAGCCGGCTATACCCGTAACTCTACTTGAAGCATCAAACAGATATCTACGGCAAATATCTAGTGGAACCAAAAGGGAGACACAAAATAAACAAAATTCTAATATTTAAGCCCTTAAACAAAAAACCATAATCCTAGGAACCCCTAAACGGAATAGGAATAGGAATCCTAGTCCTGGTCAATTTTCAACACTCGGGGTCGGGCTTCCTGTTAAACTTTCAATCTATCTATGATTGAACATTTGTCGTCTTCCTTTTCCCAAGTAAAAATTGGGGGATTCCAATTTGCAATAGATTTGTGTAAGTATGGGTTGTTTGAATTTTGTAAGCCTATATGGGAAACATGTAGGCTCAAAAGTGCCATCATTTTCTTCCGAGAAATCAATTGCTGTATTTGATTATAAGGGTGGCACTCTGTATAGGCTCAATCACTATTAGATTTCCCACGACTAAAAGCTGCATGAGCCAAGTTGTCTTGGTCCCCCTGTCTTGTACTGCATCTGATAACTTCATTTTCTCCTTAGTTTCTTTTCTTTTCTGTTTAGATGTTGTGAGCAACTATGTACTAGAGAAAGAATTTGAGCCCAGATTTGACTGCACTAACCCAAACACATACAAGATTCATCTGATACACGTGATCCCAAAAAGTTACAAGAGACTCATACACGTTGGTCGATTTTGTATACATTTGTATCTGTATCTACGCATACAAATCGAGGTATGTGGCATTGCTCTTACCTATAACCAAGACCCACCCATTTTACGAGTGTGTCATTAAAATGCATACACCTTGATACACAGTGGCGGTATTGGTAGGAAACAAATGACAACACCCACAGAGTAAAGGCAATGTTTACTTCTTTAACAACTCAGTGTCCGGGGCAGCTTATAAGCACCTCCTTGACTAATTTAGGAGGTCCGACCCTGCCGCCCACTTGTGGAGAGCTCAATTAAGGTTGGAGCGAAGCTCCCTCTGAATTGGCCCCAAAAGAGTTTATAACACTGGGAGGTTTCGAACCCGAAACCTTACAAGAAAGCAAACCCCGAAATCCCCGGCACAACTTAGTGTCTAAATTTTGCATGGACCTTATAAATAGTCAGTATTTGAGAAGTTGGAAGATAATGTTTACAAGTGCATGCTAGCTATGTGATCTCCATTTCTACAAAATCTTTTTTCCAATACCTCCCACCCATTGCACTAAGACCCCAATATTCCTTTTGCTCAGAAATTCCACATTCCCTCCTTTTTTTCTTTACTCATTTGTCCTCACCATAGCCATCAGAGTCATGCATTCGCTGCAATTATTAACTCAGAGAATACCACTTTGCCTTTCTTTAGACTTGTACATGCTTTTTGAAAAGGAGTCTCAACTTCAACTTTAGTTGTTACCCATATATGTGGGCAGGAAAAGCACACATTGCTTATAAATTTTTATGAGAGAGACAGTGGGAGATAGATAGGTTCTGTTTGTTCTCTCAAAAGTTGAAAAATGCAATCGGTTCGGATCGAGTCGATTCTCTTCTTTCTCCTGTTTCTTCTTCATCTCGTCAACTCGTATCAAGAGCAAGAAAATGAGGACAACAGCCACAGCACCAACAACCACACCATACACAAGGTAACAATATGCATCAATAACTGATGAAATGATAAATTATACTACAAGAGTTGTATAAGAATTGGAAGAAGTTGCATTTTGTGCATGTAACTCTCCGTAGCTGACCCCAATCAAATGGGATTTCTGGCTCAGTTCGGTTTAGTTTGTTCAATTTGTGTAAGACTTTAAAATGGCTAACTGTTGTTCTGATTGGGCGTTGGGAATTGCAGTTGAGTCATGATAAACTGGCATTTGAAATCAAAGTGCATGGATTCCTGCTATGGGCTTCAATGGGGTTCTTGGTGCCTCTTGGAATACTTGCAATCAGAATGTCACACAGAGAGCAATGTGGAAGAAGGCTCAAAATCATTTTCTACATCCATGCATGTTTGCAGGCAAGTTCAATTTCTCATCTTGATTTTACTAAGGCTCCATTCCGCTAAAATTCTTATTCTTTGTGTTCTCTTGAACTTAACTTAAATCTATAAGTTTTGTTCTTATTTGAATTTTTTTTGCATTTGTTAGTTTTGCGCCAAACTTTTGTGGGTTATTGATTCATCTCAAAATACTGTGGTAAAAGTAAAAAAAATTTACTTTTCCGATTCTTCTCGTCAAGACGAATCAATAACTTACAAAAGTCTGACGCAAAACTAACAAATACTAAAAAATTCAAATAAAGACAAAACTTTTAGATTTAAGTTAAGTTCAAGAGAATGCAACCCTTAAGTACTTATTTTTCGCTTTACAAGACAGATCATTCTCATAATACATCACTTTAAATTCTTTTTTTTTCATCGAATACGTTACCTTTAATTCAAAAAATATTTTTTTACTACTTCACCTCACAGACAATATCTCTACAGGATGTAAAACAGAATTATCATTACAACTTTGTATTCCGTTCATTAGGCAGATCTAATACCCCATTTTTTGGACTTTAATCATGGTGATTAAAGCATTTAAGCAGAATCATTCCATGTTTCATGCATTTTCTCAGAAATATAGCTAGCCCACATGAATGATCATGAATACTTCGTTGGGAAGAAAAGGTGCTGGTATTTATCTCTTGATTCTGTCGATGAGCAATCCGAAGAATCCTTGCTAATTTTGCAATACTAATACCGAAAAACGATTAGTATTTTCCCTAGTTTCAAGCTTCTCATTGTTTTTTCTGAAAACAAGAACACTACCACACAGGCAAAAGAGTTCAGTAACGCTGTCAGTTTTTAGTTTCTATTTACAAGTTCATGGAAACTCGATGGTTTCCATTTACTTGACTCAAAAACAAGAGCAGAAAACATGTTCGAATTCTCGTTTTCGGGAAACGAGCATGAACTGTAAAGGCAATGTTAGTTATAGGATATGCTTGATAATAATAAAACGTTAGAAATCCCGCGTGTTAGTGAAGCTTAATATATTCGTTGACACTAGCTGTATGCAAGAGTTTAAAATTCTTGTTGAACCAATTCTAAGTCTACTTTTGTTTTGCAGACACTTTCGGTACTTTTGGCAACAGCAGGGGCAATAATGTCCGCAATTTACTTTGACAACACTTTCAGCAACACACACCAGAGGATGGGTTTAGCCCTTTATGGTGCTATATGGTTGCAAGCCTGTATTGGGTGTCTACGGCCACACCGGTAAATTATCTCCAGCACTCTTTGCTCTATTTGGATGCCCGTAATCTTTAGTGGAAATAAGAATCAAATTCCTAGTAATTCAATATCTGAAGTAATTCTATTCTGACGTTTGGATGAATTTAGTAATCTTCTCTAAGAATGCACAAATAATCTATTTTGGAAACTTTTTAAAGTCACACATTTCTGTTTTGTATGAATTGAGCCAGAAATCTAGAATTGCGCCTGGGTGAAAAGGGACGAGATTTCTACCTAGTTTGGGAATATGATTCCCGGTTGAATATGTTATTGGAAATCACATTCTTATTCATGTCAATTCATAACATCGGAAACATGATAAGATGACATCACATCACTATTCTCCCTCAAGATTGCTACTACCATCAAAACTGAGCCTACCATACCCGTGGACTTTCTCTAAAAGAAAACCCTTCCAAGACCAGTTTGTCTCCCACAAATTACATACCAAAAATTACCTATAAATCCAAAGAGAGATTAGCAGCAGCAGCAGCCGCTAGCATGAGCATTTTCCCCACAAAACATGTCTTATAGCTGTTCTTGGTATGCAGGGGAAGCAGAGTAAGAAGTGTATGGTTTTTTGTCCACTGGGCACTGGGGACATCAGTTTCTGCCTTTGGAATCATCAATGTGTACACAGGTTTACAAGGCTACAAAGAAAGGACATCAAGAAGTGTAAGGGTATGGACTATAATGTTCACAGTTGAGATCACTTTGATTGCCTTCATCTACCTGTTCCAGGACAAATGGCACTACATACAGAAACAAGGAGTGATTCTGGGCCATGAACCAGTCTCACCAGCTGATCAAGAAATTGCACCAAGAGACAGGCCGAAGGAGATTCGATGACTGATCCTTGTTTGAAATCGAGTAAATTATTTCAACTGATATTGGATCCTTTGAAATCTTTTTACAATCAGTTTTCGGGTTTGATTTGAGATATGGGTGCTTAAGGTTGTGTTCGGATCGTGGATTTGTAGTGACATTTTTATGTAGGCAAGGGAAAAAGTAATAGGAAAGATGAGAAAAGGATGGACAAGTTCCAGGCCAAAAATAAATAAATAAATAATCTACGATCCAAACACAACCATTAAGGTATGCAACAATGATGGCCGTTCATAAGATCCATCGGAGTTCCAAGTATGTGTCTATAGGAAAACAATGATGAGATTGTAAAGCTTGTTTAGACATCATTTGTAATGTATACATATTGGAAGGAAAACGTAAGATGCAAGCATTTAGTAATTCGTCTCGCTTATGTACAGAAATCGTAGGTTACGTTGCAAGTATCGAATGATATATTTCAGTTTACGGACAGCGCTCAAGAGCATTGACTATTTGTTATCAACTCAATCATACAACACAAAAGGGTTTTCTCAAAATTCCCCAAGGCATTCCATTTCATGTATTTTGATCGTGGCCTTTTCTACTCAACAATATTTCTGTACAGTATAAACTGGTATGCACAGCAACTGCAATGACAAGTACATATGGCCTTCCATTAGCACCAGCTGAGATTGACCGAATAAATATTCCGGTATAGTACAAACCGGTAAGCACAGCAACCGCAATGATAACTAAATATGGCCCTCCATCAAAACCAGCTGAGATTGACCTACAGAAAACACAAGCAACCTTCTTGAGTACTCCCCCAATCAAGACCCAAAAAAGGAAAATTTTAAGAAAGATAAAACAAAATGGAGTTAAATAAATCATCGTCTCTCAGTTCATAATTGAGGGATGACCGGTTGGTTACCTTATTTCCGTAGTCGAGTTAGTTGTGAGTCCAAATCCAAAAGGGAAAAGTGGGTCATACTGTGAATCGCCAACGTTCACTGGGAGTTGATCTACAGTTTTGAACCACGTTTGAGAAAGCTGTCCAGAAAATCCGTAGTCTCCAAAAAGGACATCAGTCAAGCCTTGGCCTTCAGTACCCGGTAACCAGGCAGCCACCAGCGCATCAATTGAGGTAAGATACGGTTCAATCACAAGTGGTCGACCGGATACTATGACGACAACACATTTCATAGCCTCACAGACATTGCGAATGACGGTTGGGCCGGGATCTGATATGGTGAGGGTTAGGCTGTCCCCTGATGTCTCGGCATATGGGACCTCACCGACAACAACAATAGCGTAGCTGAAGTTGTTGGACTCGAGATCGTTGACATCAGGGCTCTCAAGGTGGACGATTTCCGTGCTTGGGTCGACTGCGGATATTATGGCATCAAGGATGGTGGTTCCTGTCCAATGTAAATAATCTTTGTCATGCATGATACAGTTGATAACAAGTTCCTCTCAGGCTGTAATCACACGAGTCGTATACTTTAACAGCGTCACAAACACTGTCAGACAGTTCCAAAACATTTTAATTAACAGTGGATGAAAGACTGCAAATGTTTCTCCTTTTCTTTCATACAACAATTTCATTCCAATCCAATCCAGTCTGTTACAGGATTCACAAATTCTTGCCTGACTGTTGTATTCAAACTAGCTCTAACTAAGCCTCGAACTGCTAGTAATTTGCAGATATTTAACTTCCTCGCTATGATCCTAGTAATTATTATACATGTAATCGCGATAGAATAAAACCAGAAGGGGGTTAAAGTGAAACATACCAGTTGTGTAGTTATTCCCACTAAATCCTTGCCAAGCGATCGTCCACCCACCACATTGATAACCCAAATTATCAGCATGGGTACCTGCAACAAGAATTTTTCGTGCCTTCTTAGGAAGAGGCAATACGGTACTATTTACGGTTTTTCCATTCTTCAAAAGCACAAGTGACTTCCTAACAGCTTCCCTCGCCAAGTTTCTATGTGCCTGTCAAGTAAAGCGGACAACCTCTTGTTACTGACCAATTCAGTTTTAACTTTTATGCCATGCATTACCCCATTTTACAAGGATTTTGTTTTGAAACTAGGGATAGTTAGGGAAAAATATCTAAAAGAACACTTGAGAATAATTAGGGGCTTCAACAATCCAAAGGAAGGAAACAAAGAAGTACATTAATAGAGCAATACATCATTGATCACCATATTGAGTTCCACATAGTCAGAAGCGAAAATTGCAGAGCAAGGTGACCAGTTTGGAGGTTAAGAATTTGCAACCTGTTGATGGAAAGCAACTGACCTTGCTTCCAACTTCGTCAATTAGGCTAAGATCAGCAAGAGGGTACTCAAAGATACCCATTGTGAATTTCACTAGCAAAATTCTACGCACAGCATCGTCAATACGATCCATTGGGACAAACTTTTGATTCACGAGGTACGTTAGATTGTCAATGAACTCCTTGTACTTAATTGGAACCATGACCTGCAATTCCAAGGGCAATATCTTGAGTAAGTCACTATTACATGCATGCCAACTGTCTCTATGAACTAAACTGGAGGCATAAGACAACAGTTGCTATGCAAAGGCAGACAATTTCAATGAAAATAAGAGGAACTAACCATATCGATACCAGCTAAAATAGCAGCCTGGATAGACTTGGTGTAGTTTGAATGCCATGGAGTGGTAAGCCTGTCGATGCCTTCCCAATCTGAGATAACAAAACCCTGACATTCCAGCAGAATGATTAAGCACTGCAGTAACCATGACAAACTTCTGGTATATGCAGCGTAGCCAGAGGTAGAGGCGATAGAATGAAAGGTCATTGGTATCAGATTAAGATACATTAAAAGTAACAGCTTCTGCTATTAGCTATATCTTTCTTTTACCTTTGGATTTGTTAAATAACATACCTACTATGTCTATAGATCACCCACCATATTTTACATAGTTTTAATTTTAATATCTGCCTAGAAACATTCAAATGCAAGCCATCTCACAGCAGTGTTAGCTTTTTCAACAAGACGTACAATGATAACCTACGACTGATTTGGGTAAAGCGGTAAAGCCCTTATTTGCCTTAATCGCCCGCTTCAGGTAAAGAATATTCACTTTGATGCCATAGAAACTGCAATAGAAGCATTCAAACACAATTTGAGGTCAAACCACAGTACCACACATTCTGGGACGTGACAAAAATAAAATAGATCAAACATACATTAAAGCAATATATCATCATAAAATTGACATTCAGTATATCTTCTGAGGCATCTCCAAATGCATGTTAAGTTGTCAAATCAAACCACCAGTGTTACATGTCTACGGGTCTGTTAACACAAGAATCCATAGAAATGGACAAGTTCAGTTTCAACAGTCCAAGCAGCATATCTCCTCTACGGAATTACTAGCATATGTAACTGCACAAAGGGTAAATAAACCAAACCTAATACCATGGCATTATGTTATTTTACCTTAAACTTGAGTGTGCCCTTAAGATATCCAGTAATTAGATCGTGGTGGGCATGCATCTTTCTGCCATTCCAGCTAGAGTAGGAAACCATGATCGTTGATACACCTTTAGAGATCGAGTCAATATAGGCAGGCATGTGAATGCTTAGCAAACAGTTTCTGTCGATCACCGTGTTGTCTTCATTAATACCCTTGGTTGTCCCACCATCTCCCACAAAATGCTTTGCACAAGCTGCAACCTTGTTCCTGCCATACAAATAAGCGAGGTAAGAAAAAAGAAAAGGCCAATAAACCAGGTTGGATTATATGGAGAATTTTTATATAAAGTGTTTTTTTTTGTGTGTGAAAGGCATATAAAGTGTTTAATTCTATGATATGGGATTGTTGGATAATTTTTATTTTTATTTTGATCGGCAATGTTGGGCAAATGAGAAGAACGAAAAAGATACTTAAATTATGAACAAGATCATAAGGCTATATAACCACTTGTGTGCAGTGAGTTAAGAATAGGGATGGCAATGGGCAGGTTGGACTTGGATTTACAGTCCCTCATCCCCACCTCATTCCTTTTCGGGGCAGAGTCACAGGAGAAATCAGGGAGATGCCAGAGTCGAGGAATAATCAGGTCCCCATTCACCATTATAATTTTGACTTTGTTCTCTTTGGAGTGTTTTGACAAGAAACCAAAACATTGATGAATGATGAGTGACAAGCGCCAAAATAATAGAAACAAAGTAGACAAGGACATAAAATAATGGTTTATTACTTGGTATTTGACTCTTATTACTTGGATCGGGAATACCCCTCGGATCGGTGTGGGGAGATCAGAGGCGGAAACAGGGCGGAGGAAATTGCCATCCCTACTTACTAATGGGTATTGAATAGCTTGATATACATTGTTGGGCTGTTTCCTAACAACTTGAACTTTTAAGACAAATAGTAACTTAACATGGTATCAGAGCTCAAGTTGAAACAGGTCTCGGGTTCAAGTCGGTCCATTCGCATTTGTTTCCTGTTTGCATTATGCTTCTCCTTTGGTATTTTACTTAATTCAATCTATCTACCGGTATTTGCATCTCCGCGTGTAAGACGGGATTGCATATGAAGGAGGGTGTTGAATAACATTTGTCTGGCCCATTTCCTAGGAGCTTAATATCTTGATGAGTGAAAATTTTGCTAAAAGAACTCAAAGAACTCAGGTTCTCATCGAAGTCAAATATAAGCATGCGTTAGCTTTGTAGCATCAACAAGTATCAATTGAAATCCAAAGCACCTCAGCCATTAACTCATGAGGAGACTGCAGTCACTAGTCAATAGGAGGAGTAGAATACAGATTAACAACTTGACAGAATTTCCAAAAGCATAGCATAATATCAATATAGAGACTCCATACCTTACATCAACATATGGCACTCCCTTGAGAGAACTATTTGGTATTTCGCCTTGTAACCCGAATATGATATCCGTCATTTCTTGGACAATTTTGGGATCCTCACTGTAGCTCTCATAGCACCTACCCCATCTAGGATCTCTGCAAACCTATATGCAAAAGGGTTTCCATGAAATAATTGAAACCTCAGAAACCACAAAATTTCCAATTCAGCCTTCAGGTTGGCCTGGTGGTTGATATGTATAGTGCTGCAACTTACTGCAATACAAGGAGCAAAGACATAGGGGATTCCAGTAGCCCTGACTTCAAGAGCAGTTGCACTGCCAATTCTACGCACAAGTTCAGGATCCCTGGTGCAGTTAAGTACATTAGAAGACAGCAATTTAGTATTTTGATAATAGTCTACTCATGACCAACCGTTACAACAATCTAAAAGACCAATACACAAGCAGCAGAAGCTGTGCATCAATAAGAAGTTTAATCAGTCTATTTTTATACAAAAAGTGTAGGAATACAACTGTGACTGGAGCTGTTGGGTGTAGGCCCATGTGCATCTGACGGCTCTGAACACAGTTCTGTCCAAAGTTGTGTTTTAAAGTTGTGTCCGTACCATTGCTTTTATTTGAGTAACAATGTATGCAAACTAATTTGTGTATGAGTGAGTTATAACTATCAAGGACCCAAGATAATGCCTAATTTCTAATATTTTGCAAGAATGTAGTGGATAATTATAACAACTCTCGATTAAATTGACACTGGTACATGAACTTGTTGTGGAATCGTTCATACGTACAATTGCATGAATAATAAATCAAGTTCAATGATGGAAACAGAAAAGCACAACATAGAGATTTTAGGTGGTTTCCCTATTGGGCAATTGGGGCTAGCCTAGCCTTGTCGAAGTGGCAAAGCAAGACTGAATCAGGTTTCACAAACCCAACAAACACAAAAGTAACAACGAACTTAGGAAGGAAGGAATTTTGTCAACTTCCACCAAACAATATTGAGTTTGGCACGGATATCCTAGAACATTGAGGAGCATGGAAGGCTGTAAGCATAGGAGGTTTTTTTTCCGAAAGCATAACTTACTCAGAATAGGGCATAGTGAAATTCAAAAACCTGCAATAAGGAAAGCATTCAAGAAAAGAAACCATAGTTTTCTACTTGCCTGGTGGCTCCAAGTCCAATGTTATGAGGAAATATCGTAGCATTGTAGACAGAATTGTGTCCGTGAACAGCATCGATCCCATATATCATTGGAATCCCCAAACGGCTGGCTAACGATCCCTTCTGAAACCCATTAACCATATTAACCCAATCCTCTGCACTAGCATTTCGAAGAGGTGTACTTCCCCTTCCACTCAGTACACTGCCTGCACAACAGCCCAAAATAAAATTCACATGGATTTAGGCCTTGGATAGTAGTGTTGTTTGGCCTTTGGAATAGCTGGATCCGGACCGGATGGATCCAGGGACACTGCCAAGCAGGGCGCTCAGCAGAGAATGTTTGGCAGCATCCCCGTATCCCCGGATAGGTGATGCATCAAATTATTGAATTAGTTACCGTAACCTACAATAAGTTACCAAATAAGTATGGGGACACCGGACATGTATGTTTGATTGCCCAGACTAAACGGGCGAGGGATATGATCTTTCACCAGTGAGAATCGAAACTACCGAAATGATAGTGAGTGGATTGCGGAATACAGTTTACACAAGCCAAATGCATTCATACCATGGTTTTAAATAGAGGGAGTGAATGATTATATTTGTAGCAGGAGTATCAGATGATAATAGTGGGAATCGATTGTAGCGGTCGTGGTGATTTTTTTCAAATTAGTTTTGGCGCTAAAGCACTTGAACAAGCTACAGCGGCGCAGTATCGGCCCAGCCATGGTGAAGCACGCAAAAATTCGGATATGTAAAGTGATCCGTTATTGGGAATCGAGCGATACGGATGTGAATATTTGTAGCACCGATATACTGGGGTGTAGAGGTATTGGGGGCCAAAAAACTGCTGTGCAACGGCCGATATTCAAATCTCTAGATTTCAAACACGAAAAATCTACACCACAGCGAAAGATCAAAAAATAAGATTGCAAATATTTTTCACTTTCTTGAACCAAAAGGAAACAGGCTAGCATTCCGGAGTTGAATTCGCAGGGATTTTCATTTGTTGTATACCTATGGAATAGTTTCTCATGATTTCGGCAGTGGCAACACCCCTTTCAATCTGCACCATCTGACCAATCTTCTCTTCCAAAGTCATCCGACCGAGAAGATCCTCCACTCGAACCTCCGCGGGCTGCTTCGGGTCTTTGTACATGACGGCACCGTCCTGATCACTGGCCTTTGCCACTGATCCCATTGCAGTGCACGTCCACCATAACAACAACAGAAACAACAACAATCTAACTGGTGAAATCCCTACCATTGTCGCTAATGAAGCTATACTCGATCTGCTCTTCCTTTTTGGTTGCCGACAAAACGAAGGGATGTGAAAGGAAAATTAGCCCATTTGAAACTCAACTTTCAACAACCGCCCAAGTGGCCGTTAACTTTAAAAACATCAACTGGAGCCAGTGCCAGAGTTTGACTGCATTTTTTGAGCAATTTTTATTTTCAGAGAGAGAGAGAGGGGGGAGGGGGGGTTGAGGGGGAACCTTTTCAATCTTGGAAAAACTTGTGAATCGGCTGATACGGGTGTGAATTTTTTATAACACAGGTATAACTTGGTGTTGCGGAACTGGAACAGCCGATAATTAAGCTACATAGCGAGCGTTAATTAAATCATTGGTCCACTGCTGAGCAAGCTTGCAAGAGGAGGAGAAAACTAGTACTAGTACTAGTGAATACGGTTAACCAGTCATCTTCACGTTCGCCGGTTCAGCCATTGTTTTCCAGCTGGGCTACATTAGGTACTGAGTTGTCCTACTCCTAACCACCGTGGACCGTGCATGGTACAGGCATGTACTGGTCCTAGCTTAGAGAAATATATAATTTCCAGTAGAATTTAATTTTCTCTGCTGTTTAATGTCACGGTTAGAAAAGTACTAATTGACAGGAAACTTGCCTTGGTGCACTATTATATATTGATTGCATCTAAAATATAACTATAGCATGCATTATAAAGAAACTAAGACTAACTTGCTAAGAAACATCAAGCTACAGAGTATGGTAACATAATATTTTCTATTATGTTAACATCTCTCCTCAAATTCAAGTAGCTAAATCTACCAACTTGGGTTCAAAATTAAAGCCAACAGAAACCAAGAACAGTTAGGAACCGGGAGCCAGGAGAGGCGAACACAACCAAAAAAAATCAAGAGTAAGGCGAAAGCCAAGAGAAGCCAAGAGCGAGAACAAGGAGAAACCAAGAGCTAGGACAAAACCAGGAAAAGCCAAGAGCGAGAACCAAGAGCCAGGAGAAGCAAGGAAAAAACTAAAGAAAACCAAAAACAGCCATGAGTGAGAGAAGGCATCACAAAAGAGATTCGAGGTGAAATTTGAGTGTATGGCAGACGGCAGCGAGGCTTAGCCGCCCACAAAAGAGCGAGTATCCCATAGGACCCAAATCTTATGATTCAGATACCATGTTGAGAAAGTGAATTAACATAATATTTTCTAATATTATATATGTAACAGTTATGCTTCTAATCAATTCCAGTTCTAAAAAAATACTAGGTTATAGGATGGAAAAACTGCTACATGGCCACCAATATTTAAATCTATAGCTAGAGGTGTCAAATAGACTGCGCCAGCACAACCCATCCCGTTTAGCTAGCTACGTGCCAACCGTACTAAGTGTCATGTCACACCAACCCATATACTTAATCATGACACGCCATGTCATTTTTTAATAGTGTCGTACCGTTTTTAATTGTGTTTTGTCATGCCGTTTTTTAAATGTCTCATGTCCATGTTGGCACATCTCCAACCGAGTTTCGTCGATTTTTTTTTTACAACTAAATCTATATATATTCTTATCTATATAATTTCAAAACAAATAATTGTTAGACAGTTTTTTTTGTCGATGTTAGATAGGTTACAATATAGTAACATTTTTCTCAACAAAAAAAGCATACAATGTTATGTTAAAGTATAACATAAAAAATTAATATTTTTTGTGGTATTAAAAATTAGTATTTGTTGTGTCGTGCCCCCGTATCATGCCTTTTGTGCCCGTGTCGTGCCCTTCTAGAATTGTGCCGTGTTAGGCCCACTTCCATGTCGTACCCATGTCATGCACATCTAAAATTGTGTATGTACCATACTATGCCACATTTAAACGTGTCGTCAGGGGCGGTAGTAGTTAGTGGGGGAGGTGGCGCGTGCCACCCCCTGTTTCAAAAATACCAAAAAATATATATAGACATAGTAAGGTTAAATATTACTCCATTCGTCCCAATTTGTTTGTCCCCTTTTTGAATTGTGTATGTCCCAAATTGAATATCCAATTTCAAAATCAATGGATCAAAGTATAGTACAAATTTTCAAATTAACAGATAAGATTTGATTTCTTTAATAAGTTAAAAACTCGAGATTGAATAAACAAATTGGGACAGAAAGAGTAATACTTGAAAAATTCTACACAAAGGCATGCTTGGTAGGGTGGCAAAGTGCCTTCTTGTTAGCACCCTTGTGCTAGGTTTCGAACTCGTGGCAAGGCAAACACCCTATTTATTTTCCCCTTTACAAATCTATCTCTCTCTAGATCTCTCTCTCTCTCTCTCTCTGCATAAGTTCTCAAAAGATTTGTAATTTTTTTCCCGCAAATCGCGATCGGAAGGATCCATATATATGATCCATTTGGAAATTAAAACTTTTCCATGATCCATACGAACATATAATTTTTTTATAGACTAATGTGGTTCGATTAAATATTTGCGGGCATGTAAAAATTAATATATACTTTGTACAAATATTTTTAAAAAATGCAATTTAGAGAATGCTAGGCTCCAATCAAGAATAATTAATATCGTATTGTCTTGCATTTTGCATACCACAAGAGGGAAGCGGGGACTGTGCTGCACAGCTTGGTGCTGTGCAGCGTGCTGTGCAGCCTCCAGTGCCGCCTTGCCGGCATCGGTCCGACGATCGGAGACGTCCACTGCATAGAGCTCGTCGAGTACTACAAGTTTACCAAAAATCAACCCGATCAAATACCGTTAAGTGGCTTATCGGAATACATATACCTTGGAAAAAAAATAATCTTAATGGATACGAAACACTGGATCAAAACCACTGAATCCATTCTTTTCGAATTATATGTGTTCCGATGAGGCACTTAACGATATTTGATCGGGTTGATTTTTAGTACACTTGTAGTACTCGACGAGCTCTACGCAGTGGACGTCTCCGATCGTCGGACCGATGCCGGCAAGGCGGCACCGGAGGCTGCACAGTACGCTGCACAGCACCAAGCTGTGCAGCACAGTCCCCGCTTCCCCACAAGAGAGTTGAAGCAAGTCTTTGTTTCCTTTTTCTAAAAAAATAAAACGCACAACAAAACCTAATTATATGACTTCACACTTAAATATATTTTTTCGCACAATATATAACTAGATTTTCATTAAACGGTGTCGCTCTCGCATCCGAATCCTAACTGCGCCACTGTGTGTCATATCGTGCCAACCTGGCCCGTTTGACGCCTTTGTTATGGCAACCGCTGATATGGTGGATATAAGTACGTGGGAATGACCATTTTAACCCACCCTGGCCTCCTCCTCCCATCCCCACCCAAATTAATCCCGGCGGTCTTCCATATGTTTTTTTCCCCGAGTTTGGGTTGGAAATGAGCTAATTAATAAAATCTCATAGTATTTTAATGTACATCATTTATGGTG
>BPLS01026362.1:22801-40814 GCA_019656275.1 Rhododendron kiyosumense
GATGGTAAGAATATGGGTAAAGTTGTGAAAATCTAAATTTCGTCTCTCTAGTATTTATTGTGCCATTTGTGACCCTATAGTTAATATTACGTCTCATGATCACTTTGGTCCCTCTCGCTGATGGTGTTATTAGAACCAACAGAACTCATGGACAAAATCAACATCTCACTCCTAGAGGGTCAGAATTGAGACAAAATACAAACTAATTTGTGTATGTCTCTGCTTCGTCTCTGTGGGGGAAACTATTAATTTTGCCTCTGAGTTCCTTCGGTACTCTAATAATACCGACAGCAAGAGGACGTAATTTAGGCGAAAAATAAACTAGTGGGTTGAAATTGACAAACCATAGGAACTATATTTGAAATTTACCCCGAGAATATTTAACGTGCATGGTCAAAAGAAAAAAAGTTCTTAAGCTCACCTCAGTACATAAAAAAAATACAATGGAACCAATGATTTGAATTACATTAATGTTACTGAGCTCTAGTCCTATCTTATGCTCCAATCTGGGCAAATAAACAAGCCCTATCTAAGGCTGCATTCTTATAAACTTATAAGTTGAAACTTATTTCAATTCAATATTTTTTACTAAGTATATAATACACACACAATTGAAGTCACATTATTACGTAATATATATCTAGCTCAATTTTTTTTTTTTTTGGGCAAGTATATTTAGCTCGGGGTTATTTGATATATAGGGAAACATAACTGAAGAAAAAGTGGACTCGTTCAACTTGCCTCTGTATTTGCCAAGCATTGAGGAGGTGAAGATGGTTGTCGAAATGAACAAGTGTTTTACCATCGAGGAAATTTGTTCTTTGAGTCACCCCTCCAACTACGACTCGAGTCCCTTGGATATCAAAAGGACTTGCGCAGACGTAAGAGCTATCAAGGAGAACCTCATGCAGGATCATTTCGGAAGTGAAAACATGGACCAACTCTTTCATCTCTTTGGGCAAAATCTGCAAAAGAATCGACTGCTCTACGACAAGGTAGTCCGACAAGATGTTTACCATTTTGCCCTTCTTAAACGCAAAGGCAATAGTCAATATTTAGGCAATATTAGTTCTGAATAATGGAGTCTACCTCTCTATCTCCTCAAGGTCTAATTAGTCGGTGCTCCTGGAGTACGGCCAAGTGGAATTTTAGGACATTCCAACACCATATATTTTTTGGAGTCAACGACTATGTTTATAGACATCACATAAATGTGTGGTGCTGGGATGTTTTAGAGCACTACATGGTTGTGCTCCGGGATTACTAAATAGGTACTCCTCCACAAGGCCTTTGTCTTAATTAATATTAGTATCATTATTGAATTTGCAATAGGGTCCAGCCTACGTTTCTGTCGTTCGTTGAAATAATAAAAGAAGCTATGTTTTGTTGCTTTACTAAGGAGAAATAAAAATGTTGTGTTGTTCTCAGCTTGCCATTCTTTCGAAATTATTGCTCTGGTATTTTTTCGATATTATTTATGTTTCATAATTTAATGTTAGCTTTTTGTCCTAATTATTAGGATTGAACATTTTTCTCGACGAGAGGAATTAGAAACACATAATAATCTAGAATGAAGTAGGAAAAAAATTCATATAAAAAGAGACTAAGAAAAAAAAGGAGGTTTTTCAAAACTTTTCCATCCTTCATGAGCTTTTCTTGGCTTTTGGTTATAAGTTTTTATTTTTCGATTCAATTAATTCCTTACTTTTGCTTATTGCAACTATGGCATTATATTTATTATTTTCTGGTTGTACAATTATAAGCAAACTTATTTAGCTTGTTTATTTATGCCATGCTTAATTTGATAATCTCTTTAACTCCGATAATTCAGAAGAGCGTAATCGGATTTCTAGTTTTATTTTATTTTATTTGGGAGGCCAATTATTGGGAAAGCCCAATCGAAACGAAAGCAAAACAATGATAGCTGATGATGTCTGTTTGGAAATCAATAAAAAAGCATTCATTTTCACATCAACTTCGTCTAATCTCCCCCTCCGTACGCCTCTCGAAGTGATTTAAATAATTATGTTCGTGATTTTAATAATTATGTTTGATCAACTTTGTCTAATCTCTCTCTAGAACTCCATTGATTGAAGCTCGAATTGCCTTCTATTTTCTCTCCAATAAAATAAAGAAGAGAATGTGTATAACAAAAAAATAAGTGTGAATATCAATCCCTCCCTTGAAGGCTTACCAGTCTTGTCCTTTGTGATATTGGATCCTCGGACCAAAATCAATAAAATCCTCCTCTTCCTCCAATCAGGGGCAGAGGTAGTATGGGGGGCGGGGTGGCAGTGGCACCCGCTTCAAAAATACCAAAAATTAAAAATTAAACATCTAAGGTTAAATATAAGGAGTCTTCGAAGAATTTGGCCCCAAAGGATGCTTCGGAGTTTGTTTTTGGAGTAATTTTTTCCAATAATTGGAAAGAAACATGATCAATTTGGACGTCAAATTTTAACGTGACCTGTTCGAACACAATTTTTTTTATAAACTAATGTGGTTCGATTAGGTATTTACAATTATGCAAAAAAAAAAAAAAGTAATACTTTGTACAAACACTATAAAAAATGCACTTTAGTAAATGGTAGGTCTAGATCAAGAATAATTAATATCGTAATATCTTGCAGTAAGCCTTTACTTCTTTTAAAAAAAACCCCTCTCGAAAAAATCTAATTGTATGACCTTGCACTTAATTTTTTTTTTCTTATATTTTCGCACAACATGGAATTCAATTTTTATTGAACAATAGCACCCTGTGTTTGAATTCTGGCTCCGCCACTGCCTCTATTTACAATTGCTACAGTGATAATGTCATTAAACTCCTGAACTACCATAGATATATAGTTGAAAGCACTATAATAAGTAAGGCCTAGAATTGTTGGGGTCCATCCATAGTGGTGGGGTTATTTTGTGTAACACTCTTAGTGTTGAGTATTGAGCGTATTTACCTTTGGAGTCCCTTATATATAGTTGTAAAGCCTATTAAGGTTAGTGTATGACATAATGTGAGGGAGAGAGTGAGGCGAGCATGGGGGGCCGAGTTGTGGCCTCCCAGAGAGGAGCCGGCGTGTGGTTCCCGAAGAGTTTTTTCATCTTTATTGTATATTGTATGAATATATAATCAAAAAGAGTTTTTCTCTGAAATCACTGCGTGGGTTTATGTGCATGGTGTCCCTCATGGTTCTAACAATTGGTATCAGAGCGTGGTTGAAGAAAAGGGTCACCAGAAAAATCAAGGATTTGATTTCCAAAAAAAATAGGTTGCTCACAAATCTCGTGTTTTGTCACCTGAGGAGGAAGCACGGAGCATGGCCTAAGCTGGGTTCTCGGTTGACCCGTTTGAAAACTCAATCGGACTAGTAAGTGTTGTGCACCTCACTGAGACTAGTCTAAAGGAGGTGACAGAGTCGAGTTTCGTCATTGAATGAAAGCTCAGGAGCCATTCGATCGCAGCAGGCGGAGTCGGCGACAGGCAGAGATGCTGTTTTAAAAAGCCCGAGGTCATAGATGATCGAAGACAAGTTTTAAGCACTAGGTTGTGTTCACCTCGAGGAGACGATCATGGATTAGGGTAGCACGTCGTTGAAGGAGCTCGGAGGTGGCGGCAATGGCCGTTCAAACGGCAGAGGCGTGCGGCGGAATGGCGGCGAGTACGTTTTTGAAAAGCCTGTACTCGTAGTTCCTTGGATAAGAGATTTGAGCACGAGTTTGTGTTCATCTCGTTGAGACGATCTCGGGGGTGCTTGGAAAGTCGCCGGAGGTGGCCGAAGTAGCTCGTATGCGCCGGTTAAAGTTTGTTGTTGACCGCGCGTGAGATCTAGTCTCAGGAGTGTGCCACATGCGCTAGGCATGTGTCAGTATGTGCCATGCGTGTGCTGGAGCTTATGTGGTGCCACATCAGCAGTCCATGAGGATGCCACATCAGTGCCAAGTGGTGATGAGTCATCAGAGGGGACCCGTTTTGGGTGCCACGTCATCAGGTCAACGATGACGTGGCTAGTCAACGGTCAATGGACAGAGTTTTACTGGTCAACAGAGAATATTTCAGAAATATTTCAGATTGGTTTTTCGAACTTTTCGAAGCCATTCGGACTCCGTTTTTCATGAGTGAGTAGCCAATTTTGACTATCTCGATGTTCCAGACCCAACCGTGCATTCTATTTTTTGATTGGAGGCTCCTAGGTTGAGGCTAATGTTTAGTTGAGCAAGGATCAGATGTTTGGAGGTTGTTCGGGTTGTGCGGATGCTTATTCCTAGCAATGCAATCAATCCAAGAGACCTAGCAAGGCGATCAATCCAAGAGACCTAGCAAGCAAGGAGACACTCGATCGGGTCATGAGGGGATGCTGATTTGGAAGTGATAACAGGCGCTTGTTTAGGGCAACAGTTCGTGGTGATCTTGAGAAGGTCAGGGGACGCTGGGAAAAAGCTGGGAATGGAACGAGTATAGACCGAGTGGCAGGAGAAGACCCGAGATGAGATGACAGAGAGTGGCAAGAGGCTCTAGGAGTGGCGAATGTGATGAAGACCTATCATCGGGAGTTGCAGTTGTGATTTGGGCTGCATAAGGATGATGATAGGCAACCGATACATGCTTGTGGAGAGTACAGACAGATGAAGCTAATGTTTGGTACTAGACAAGCAGTATGAGTTTTTTGTGATAGTGAACAGGTGAAGCAACAGTTGCGGAGACACACAGGAAGGGCACTAGAGTACAAGGAGTTATGACCTGAGATGTACAGGAGTGTCGGTTACCGAATCAAATTGTGTGTGAAATAGTCTATAGACGGCAGGCAACTGGTTGTTTGAAAGATGTTCACGGGAGCTCTGGACAGAGGAATGGATATGGAGACTAGATGATGCATCGCTGGGATCTCTTCCTTTGTGGATTTTGTGATTGGATTCTCTCCATGGTATGCAGCCGCATGAGAATGAAGGATGGAGTCACAGATTGTGTCCTACGAGGATGCGAGCACTCCAGTCAATGGGGTGCTTAATATCAGTGGAGATGTCAGTATTGCAGCCGGACAACGCTGCGGGTAGCCTCGAAAGATCTAGTCTTGCAAGGAGGCATTCAGTCAGGCAGGAATACTTCGGTGAGGAGGTGCTGGCAGTTAGACTTGGAGTGACACAAGCGTTTTGCTAGAGAGGCTGGACGGATGCAATGATTACCCACTCTAGGTGGAGGGGGTGATTGTTGGGGTCCACCCATAGTGGTAGGGTTATTTTGTGCAACACTCAGTGTTGGGTGTTGAGTGTATTTACCTTTGAAATCCCTTATATATAGTTGTAAACCCTATTAGGGTTAGTGTGTGACATAATGTGAGGGAGAGGGTGAGGTAAGAGTGGGGGGCCAAGTTGTGGCCTCCCGGAGAGGAACCGGCGTGTGGTTCCCGGAAAGTTTTTTCATTTTTATTGTATATTGTGTGAATATATAATTAAAATGAGTTTTTCTCTTAAATCACTCCATGGGTTTGTGTGCATGGTGTCCCTCACGATCCTAACAAAAAATTTCTGGCTCATAGGTACAACTTTCACTGGTCGCTAGTAAAATATATTGAAAGCATGACACTAAGTAGGTCATACATTTTAATTAATTAATGGGAAAATTTCAAAATAGCAACTGACCTTTCACAAAAATCACACATAGGCACATGATCTTTTAATATTATCAAAAAAATACCTGACTTATTTAACAACTCATCAATTTTTCGCTCGCCGTTAACTTTCCATCCAAAATTAGACGAAAATGTTGAAATTAATTACCTACATCTGGCCATTTGGAGGGAAACCAATATACATTTTGGGGAAAAAAACACATTACTCTACTGATTTCTCCCACCAAAACCCACCGTGGCGCCATGGAGGTCCAATGGTTTGTTATAAGAGTAATGCTTATAAGATTTCATCTTGATTATTACAACTATTTATTTTTGTTGAACTACTTATTGCACATTTTGAAGATCAAATTTGTGTGTCATTTTTTTCGGCAGAGCTTGAGATGGTGTGAGCCGTGAGGCAAATGAAGAAGAATAAGGAGACTGAGGAAGCAGTTTTTGGTCACCTCCAAAGGAGGGGTTCCTCAACCGTACATTTGATCCTTCAGCGGATGAAGCAACTTTCGGCGTGCCCGATTAACGACCTGCAAAACAGACACGGTAAACTATGGGCACCGGCGTGGCTGTCGCCATCGCCCCTCCGATGCCTAAGTCAGTCGAGATATGGAGATATTGGACTGAGTATGAGTTTTGTATCGTTTACCTTGCCTTGCATTTCAGAGTTCACCAAGTTCTGGCCGAGTGGGCTTGTAGGTCACTTCCCTCAGACTTGCGTTTCTCGGTTATCCCTTGGGATTCACAGCCCCATCCCTTGGGATGAGTTCGTAGCCCCATCCCTTGAAAATTTTCCTATGTTTCTTTTGCTACATAGTTGTGCTACATCTGTGAGCTTGAAAATTTTCCTATGTTTCTTTTGCTTCATCAGTTGGCGCTATCTGTGGGAAATGAGATATCAGTCTCAACCCTTCACGGTGAACGATTTCCACAATGGATATTTGATTAACGGCTTCAAAATATCATATTCAATCGCGTCCAGAAAGTCACCAGAAGGACACCTCACACACAATGACTCGATCTAGCATCATTTGCAGCCTGAAATAAGCTAATACTATGCAAGAAGTAATCGAACCCTTACAAGATCAAGTAGAAGTTTTAACCCAAGAGTTAGCGGACGCGACACGAATGAATGGGGAGTTAAACAAATAACTCACCAATTTGGACGAAAGTCCATGATAAGTATGGTAGATCTAAGGAGGTCAGCACTACAAGAATCACATACCTAGGAGTAGAAACCAGCCTTACCTGGACCTCTCTAGGTCATCTTATCTGAAGCAAAAGTCAGAGTATGCCAGCTTTGCTCCTCAGACGAAACTGTCAAAAGGTCCAAGGACCAGCTCTGATCCATAGCTATAAAAGGAAGGATAATATTCTTAATATTATCCGAAGTATATACTTATTCCAATAAAAAGATCCCAACGGGATAAGAGAAGACCCAAATCCTAAGGGATAAAGGATGCTATCAAACTAGATAAGCACGAAACATCCCTGATATACGTAATCAGGGACGCATAAGGATTAGTAGCTAAGGGAGGACCGGAATCTACGAGATACAGTCCTACAAGGACTCAATATTCCTCAAAGAGGTAATCTGGAATTTACGAAATACAGTCCTACAAGGACTCAATATTCCTCAAAGAGGATTCGGTCGGAACTAATGACAAAGCTAATTCATCAGTCCACTTGAAGAACAAAAAAGGGATGGTAATACCGATCCCGAAAAGAGGCGGTGAAGTCGCATCGAGAGAGATCAAAAATCTCTTCCAAGAAGCCCTTCTATGGAGGTAAACCCAAATCGAGGAGCTGATTAAACAAGTTAAAGGGAAAGCTACCACTCTCGTGGAAAAGTTAATCCACATCACTGACTCTCCCTTCATAGCCAAAATAATAAGGCCTCCATTCTCAAGGGAGTTCGAGATGTTGCAGATGGCGATGTTCAATGGTTCCACGTACCTAGTGGATCATTAAGAGACGTACAAATCTCTAATACCTCTTCAGGCAATACCAAATGAGATCGTGTGTCAAACTTCCTTTGTTACACTAAGGGGAAGCGCGCACACGAGATTTTCAAGCTCACAAACGTAACATAGCTATGCAGTAAAGAGAAGTTTAGGAAAATTTGTAAGCTCACAGACATAGCACAGCTATGTAGTAAAAAGAAGCTTAGAATAATTTCCTAACTCACAGAAGTAGCACACCTATGCAGAAAAAGAAACTTAGAAAAAAATTTAAGCTCACAGACGTAACACAGCTATGCAGTAAAAAGTAGTTTAGAAAATTTTTCAAGCTCACAGACATAACACAGCTATACAGCAAAATAAACATAGAAAAATTTTCAAACTCACAGACGTAGCCTAGCTACGCAGCAAAAGAAGTTTAGAAAAATTTCCAAGCTTACATATTTAGCCCAGCTATGTAGTAAAAAAAAGCTTAGAAAAATTTTCAAGCTCACAGACGTAGCACAGCTATGTAGCAAAAGAAGTATAGAAAAATTTCCAAGCTCACAGTCGTAACACAGCTATGCAGCAAAAGAAATATAGGAAAATTTTCAAACTCACAGATGTAGCTCAGCTATATAGTAAAAGAAGTTTAGAAAAATTTTCAAGTTCACAAACATAGCATAGCCTTCAAAGCTTAAATACGTAGCACTCCCCATGCTCGACAAAGCAAAAATGAGCCACGGCTCTTAACAGCTCATTGCTCTAATGCAACAACAAATCCAAACGCACACTGAACGTCGGCAGTCCTTAAGAGGCGATGGTAAAAGGGGCAACCAGTTATAAGACCACGGCCCATAGTAAACAATTACACAATCTACAAGTATTAAGCAATTTTTTCAACACCTTAACACTTGGGGGAGTAGGGAAGTATATGGACATACAAGTCTTCTCAGCCAAAGCTAGAGCTTTGGAAGTAGCTATAAAAAGCTTACGGAGTTTGAACAACCAATGGGTAAAGCCCAATTCCAATGAAATTAAATCCTAAAAAACAAAATTGGGCATGGCCCGCGCACCTCAACCAAAAGTCAAAAGCAACATAAGTGTGACTAGCAAGCCTACTCGGTCACAGCTCAAGATCCCAAAATTAGACTAAGCAAAAAGTTCAACATTGAGCAACCAATGTCCGCTCAGAAGAACATAGTTGATAAAGCATGTGATGTTCTCCATAAAGCAAGTGCGCGCAAGTGCAAAATTGTCACGACAATAGCAGTGAATGAGTAACTCACTTCTACGAAAACATGAAAATTTCTAAAGAAATACACAGATAAGAGCTCAGATTCGTTCAGAGAGCTGAGCATGAAAGGCAACATCTTCTAATCATCTTCAAGGATTGACATGACGTCATCATCAGCTCGGCTATGTGGACCACCTAGTTACTCCAACAAAGGATCTTGGTCGTCTAAGGGGACTAAAGTGGCTGAAACACCTCCTACGGAAGGTGACAAACATAAATTATCCTAAGGGATAGCCCAGGAGAATACCTCAAAACGAGTACCTCAATTGGACAACAGAACCTAACCCTTCAACAATCCCAAGGGATAAAGATTTAAGGCTAACTAATCTTAAGAGATAAGCTTAGCCAACACAATAACACATGATAGAAGAGCTCAACTAAAAGTCCTAAGAGACATGGTCACCCTAAGCATAGCTTAGTTAGACTGAGCAAATCATCATGTTCGACTCAACACAAAAAGTTCAAGTAAAGACAGTCTTAAGGGACAAGATTGCCCAAGGTTACAACCAATAGTTGCAATAAGGCTACATGCTCAAAAAATGACCCATGTTGCTCGCATTTGATGTGCCAGATAATAACATGGAAAGTAATCACCCTCTTAAGTGTTTCCCTTTTCCTGACCTGACAAGGTCTAAAGAAACAGAGAAATACCTGAAACTGAGTATAAACCAGACCAGCTCATCCCAAGGGACAAGCATAGCAAGCACCACAGTGCAGCTCAACATATTAAACTAGCTTGATCACAAGAGAGCCAGCTCGATATACGTATCTATAGACTCAAACAATTCACCTCCAAGAGACATCCTATGGACATGCTTACAAGATTCTATGAGATCAGTGCGATAACCCAGATGCTAATTGGGGACAAAAGCACACAAGGGGAAAGATAATGGCCAAGTATCATAATACCTTGGTCAAATTGAGAAACCTCTAACCAGAGGATCTCCTTCCTAGAAAAGTTGACCCTACGAGGAGACAAATTGGAAAACCTGAACCAGATTCAGAAGGGCAAGACTTTTTTCCATATCATTCAGAAGGTAGGGTTTATATACCAGCCAGCTTATAAGGAAAAGAACTGTCAAATTCTTGGAATACAGAACATCCCAAAAGCCACAAATTTGGTGCTGAAGGGCTCGAGCTTACAGAGCTCACACTAAAAGTCCGAGAGTGTGGCCTACAAGCCTCCTCAGCCAAGTCCAAAGAGCTCTGGACAAACAAACCTGAGTTGAAATCAAATCTCAGAAAGGTGCTGAGTTAGCTAAAGCGCACAGCTGCTCAGTACGTGAAGGCTCGGACTCAGCCATTGACCCAATAAAATTTAGAAGATCATGGGCCAGCTAAGGACGACCTAAAAAATGAAGACTATGGAAAACTTCATGCTAAAGGCATAAGGTGTTTTAAGTTTCATGCTAAAGCGTGAGCAAACCTCATGCTAAAGGCATGAGATGTTATGTATCTCATGTTAAGATGTGAGCAAACCTCATGCTAAGGCAAGAAATGTTATTCCAAGTGTCATGCTAAGACATGAGATGTTATTCCAAGTCTCATGTTAAGGCATGAGCAAATCTCATGCTAAGGCATGAGATGCTATTCCAGGCCTCATGTTAAGGTTTGAGCAAAGCCTCATACTAAAGGCATGAGGTGCTATTCCAAGCTTCATGCTAAGGTATAGAATAACCACGCTAAGACAAGCATTGTCACTCAGCAAAGCTGAGGCTAAATACCCTATGGTTGAAATAACTACCAAAGATGGGCACTGATCAAAGTAAAAGGGAATGCTCTGTTTAGCCCCCCGAACATTCTCATTGGTTTGCTATTCAGTAAGGCCGGCCAGAGAAGCTATTCAAAAAAGTCAAGCACGAGAACGTGATCATAGGACTGAGGGTCCATAAAAATTCCCCTGAACTAAGTGATGGTTATGTGCACTATAACCTGATGAACATCATGCTTGATACACATGATAGGCAGGCATAGTCGTTGATTCCAAAGCAAATAGTGTTTCCAAATCTTCACTTATGTTCTTACTCAGAAACAGGGGAGTAGTTGATAAGTAGGAAATAACCTCCCAAGGTCAACCCAGAACAGGAAGCCTAACACAACACGAAGGGCTATGTAGGGGACCTAGTGACGCGGAGCTTAACTTGAAGAGCTGAGCTCAATGGATCAACCCAGGGGCAAAGGGCATCCCAAGGTCAGCCCAAACCAAAGTGCTCATGAGCACAGCCTTAAGGGCTCAAGCTAGAGTCCCAAGAGCATGAAATCTAGCCTATAAAAGCTAACATATATTAAACTAGTCTAAGGACGGAGGTTAGCTCACAAGCACAGCTCATAGAAAGAATACCGAGCTCAGCTCACCAGGTGAGCTCGATAAATATGACAAACCTATAGCCAAAGACTTATAAAACACTCCACGCTAGAAGTTCGTACAGTATATGGGACTCATAGAACAGTCAGGACTTTATCTCGTCTGAAGAGATTAGGCCACGAGTCTTAGAGGATAAACACAGAGATTCATCCACCACGTAGGCTCTTAACCTTGATGGCAATCACAGAGTCCAAAGGTGAAGGAACTCCTCAAACATCAAAGACAAATGTATTTTTCTTTGCTCTGTAATAACCATGGCTAAGGCCAGACACCCAAGGGTCGAAACAACTACCATAGATGGGCATTGATCAAAGTGAAAAGGGCGTGCTTTGTTTAGTCCCCTAAACATTCTCATCGGTTTGCTATTCAGCATGGCCGGCTAAGAAAGGTGTTCAACAAAGTTGGAAAACAACGACATGATCATAGGACCTAGTGTCCACAAAGAGTTCCAGGACCAAATAATGGCTATGTACGTCGCAACATGATTAGATAAGCCAGCATAGTCATTAGTTCAAAAGCAAATAGTCTTTCCTCTCCCCTGCTAAGAAGAGCACGAGCCAGGAAACAGGGAAGTAACTGATAAGGATAGAATAACCTCTCAAGGTCAGCTCAGCACAAGGAGCCCGGCACAGGCTGGAGGGCTCAAGCTAGAATGCCCAATAAACATGAAGTCTAGCCCACAGGGACTAGACCTAACTAATTCTAGCCCATAAGGGTTAGCCTTGACTAACCGGCCCAAGGGAAAGATAAGCCCATCAGCGCAGCTCATAAGATCATCGAGCTCAGCTCATGAGATGAGCTCAGCAAACGTGACAACCAGCTCAGCCTAGGAGCTGGATCACCAAGGGAATTACAAACTAACTACCTGAAACCAATTATTATGAAGTACTCTACGGAGGAAACTCATGCAGTCAAAAGGACTCCCAAAACAACCAATGCCATATCCCACACGAAGGGATAAGGCCTACAGATCCCAAGGGATAATATTGAAGAACCCATATGTCATAAGGACTCTTGGTCTAGATAAGAATCAAAGAGTTCTAAGCTAGAGAGGACACTCCAAATCTCATCCAAGTTCATCACAAACGGATTAGACCTAAAAGTCCCAGTCCCAATGGGACTCCTCCTAAGATGCCTATATAAAGACACCACCTCCATGAGAGAAAGGTACGCAGCTAACATACAATCAATTCTATCTAGCTAAGGCAAATCGACTAACTTAGGCATTGGAGAGGCGATGGCGACAGCCATGCTGGTGCCCATAGTTTATTGTTTCTGTTTTGCAGGTCGTTAATCAAGCACGCCGAAAGCCGCTTCATCCGCTAGAGGATCAGATGGACGGTTGAGGTACCCCTCCTCCGGAGGTGACCAAAAATCGCTTCATTAGAGACGTTTGGGGATTTTGGGACATCCCCATTCCCATTCCACTTAACTTTTTCTATAACTTTTAGTTTTGTTCTTATTTGAATTTTTTTCATGTTTCTTAGTTTTGCGCCTCACTTTTTTTTTGGTTTGACGAATCAGAAAAGCAAAAAAAAAATTGTATATTTATCCAAATATTTTGGGAAATAGTCAATTTTTTTTATTTAAAAGTGGTTATTTCCTAAAATATTTAGGTAAAAGTAAAAAATATATATATTTTTCCGATTTGTCTTGTCAAGACGAATCAATAAGTCACAAAAAGTTGGCGCATAACTAGTAAAGGCGAAAAAAGAAAAGAAAAACTAAACTAAAAGTTATAGAAAAAGTACAATTATTTATTATTGGAACTCCATGACTCCGCAGGTAGGTTTTGGCAGGATAAATCAGTAGAGTAATGTGTTTTTTCCCCAAAATGTATATTAATTTCCCTTCAAATGGCTATGTGTAGGCCATTTCAACATTTTCGTTTGTTTTGGATGGAAAGTTAACAGCGAGTGGAAAATTGATAGGTTTTTAAATAGGTCAAGTATTTTTTTGATAATATTAAAAAGTTAGGTGCATATGCGTGATTTGTGTGAAAGGTCAGGTGCTATTTTAAAATTTTCCCTTAATTCATTATCACGCCTTACAGGAATTGAACTTTCAAAAGGACTTCAAATTTGATTTGTTTCTTAGTGTTTTCCTCGAAAAAGAGCAAAACCAAATTGGCTAGAGTTGTGGGCGTACCGCTTCCTTCAAGTTAGTAAGTTATTTGTTGCCCTGTCATCATTAATATTAAAAAAAAAAAAAAACCATGAGTGTTCCGTTTCGTATATTTTCTTTACTGATAGTTGCATTTTGTCTCTTTCTCTTTAGTTCATTTTAGCTTAATTTAGAAGTTGTTCGGAAGAATCTGTTTTGTTTCAAAAATTCAGACGCAGCTTAAAAATTCAAAAAGTGGAATATACTTAAATAAAAATGACGGAACTTGTAGAAGATACAAAACCTTTAAGGGAATTGTTCTCACCTGTAACCACAAATCGTCCTTCTTGTATTGTGTTACCCACGACAAATGCGACACATTTTGAGCTGAAACCTCACATAATACAACTTCTTCCTCAATTTCATGGGGTTGAACGAGATGATCCATACACGCATGTCAAAGAAAAGACAAGATTTAGGTTGGGCTAGATTGAACGGAAAAGCAAAATACTTTGTTGGAAAGTAAATAAAAGATAAATTAGGTAAGCGCTGGGCTTGATAGTGTTGGGACCTTTGCTAAGGCCATTAATTCTGGTATTTATAGGCAGAAAGTTCCAGGCCTTGAGCTGCTCTTTCTGCCTTTATGCATGGCTGCCAAGTGTCCTCGTGGTAAAGGCCTAGGCTTGAGCTACTTCTACCTCCTCCAATGAGTGATTGCTACATGTCCAAGCCTTGCTCTCCACTTCAAGAAATCGGCTGAAAGGCCTGAAAAAACTCTTTTCCTTGTATAAAAGCCTGTCAAAAGCAAAAGAAATTTTGGCTGTGCAGAATCCCCAGGCCTCTTAAGCTACTTGTGAGCAGTTTGTGGAGGTCTGGACAAGCAGCTACATGAATGCCACATGTTCCGGACATTACTTCATCTTGAAGGATAACAGCTGTGGGCCTCAAGTTGCTCATGTAAGCATGACTAAGCATCTTCTGCAGGCCTACATATGGCTGCCAAGTGTCTTCATTGCAAAGGCCTTGAGTTGCTTGACATTTCCTCCAATGGATGGCTGCCTTACTTCATGTTAAAGGATGATGGCTATCCAGGCCTTGAGCTGCTTGTGAGCAGAGGTGTACATTGTTCGGATTGGTTTGATTCTCTGAAAATCAATAACCGGACCATTTCAAACGGTTCTAAAAAATTGGGAGCCAGAACCTAACTAATATATTCATAGAACCTAATCAGAATCAAACCACAAGACCGGTCCAATTTTGGTTCGGTTCCGATTATATCCAATAAGCATCCAAATACTTATTCATAAAATATGAACTCATAAAATTAAATAAATAGGAAGATAATCTGCTGGAATAGGAAATGAAGGAAGAAAATAAAAACTTTCCTAATAAATGAAATTTCATCTCTAAATAAATTAAATTTGGTAAGGAAAAGATTAAGCTACCAAATTCAAATACATATTTAACTACACACACATATGTATATGTATATTTATCTTAGTTTTAAACAGTTCGGTTCGATTCTAACCATGGTTCATTATTTGAGAACCAATAACCAAACCAAAATTAACGGTTCTTATTTTTTTAAAACCATAATCTGATCGTAGAACCGCAGAACCAAACCAAATAGGATGGTTCAGTCCGGATTGGATTGGTTTTACGGTTCGGGTGGTTTTCTTGAACACTCCTACTTGTGAACAGCTTGCTTTGACCTATTACTAATAAGAACCTTCTAGGCTTTCAAACTGCTTTGTGAGCAGCTTGCTTCCCATTGCTTCCCAAGCATGACTAAGCAGTTTATGGCCTTCTTGACTTGGTTAGTTTTAGGCCTGAATAAATCCGAAAAACTAGGCCCAAACCTGAAAAACAAATCTTGGCTTTATTGGGCTAAATAGTCCTGAAAAACTACTCCGAGTTTTGATTAGTTGGGCCAAGGCCTGAAAATGGTCCCATATCTGAAAATCAATTTGGGCCCTAACTAATTAGGCCATACTTCAAATATTAATGTGGACTAATCAATTTTCAAACTCTCTCCTGTCCTTCCAAACTTAACTTGGCCTAATTGTGGCCACTTTAAATTCTACCAAATGTCCAATTCAATCAAGGGATAATTTTACCAAGCCCCAAAATAACATTTTGGGCCATTAATTTACTAATAAATTTTTTTTTAGAATTTGCTCAAAAATAGGTGTAAACATTAGTCCAATCAAAACTTTTGAGCTAATCACGAGCCGAAGTCAAGAAACTCTGAGGTTGTTGTTCCACGGACTTCAAATTTTCATACTTATTGAAATAAGTAATAGTAGAATGTTTTGAAAGATTAATGAGGTTAATATTTATTTTCAAAAGGTACGGTTGGTCCATTACGTATCATGATCTCAAAATGAGCGTCCAACGAGATGAATATAACTGCAGCTTGGTCAAATTAACCCTCATTAACAAAAAAAATTAAGGTCTCGGAAAATGGTCTCCGATAAGGTTACCTTATTGGATGCTAAGCAATCGGTTGTTACTAAGTGATTGTGAGAAAGTAATAAATACTTCCATGATGTCATAGGTTTCATTTCTACGGAGGCCAAATATTTCAAACCTTAGGGTCAATGGGGCATATGCCCGGTCGTTCCTGTCAAGTCTCGAAATTAGTTGAGATGTGCGCAAATTGGCTCTAGCACCCGATTATAAAAAAAAGGGTTGTGGTTGTGGATATGAATGATTCTCAGACTACACGTTTTAAGGGGGTGTGTTTCGGATTGTGAAAAAAATATTTTTTTTGAAAAAGAAAGTAATTTCAAGCTAAAAAATATGTGTTTACGCAAATAATTTTTCTATCAATATGAATTTTGTTTGATAAATCTCATTGAGATCTTTTATACGGTGCAAAAAAAATTATTTTTTTTTCATTTTCATTATATTTGAGTTTGAAAATTGAAAAAAGAACTTTTACAAAGGAATGTAAACTGGAACAGGGAGGGGTGTTTGGGAGCCTACTTTTTAGCTTTTCATTTTTTACTTTTTGATTTTTTGGCTTTTTGAATTATGGTCAGACGCTTGACGATTTTCTAATCCCAAATTAATGGGTTACCTCAAGCGTAGGGAGGAGACCGACGTAGTACAATATCCGGTAAGTTCAGAGTCGAATTCACAGAGACGGTGATGTGTGTTGAACAAAAACTCGGGTTGTTACTAATTAAACTAGCTCTTAGGTACCCATCCCTTGACAATTGATTGAGATTAACTAAAATCTAGAAAAATATTTTTTCTTTTCAAATAATTAAAAAGGAGGTACGGTCATCGTACACGCAACCAGTTTCGAACTTCCCTGCTCCATTCAGCGTTCTTAAAAACATTCGACTTTAGAGAGAAAAAGATACTCCGAAAGATGCGAATCTTTATGGTCACCGTTTACCCATGCACAGCAGAGAATAAGTTTTGTACCCCCATTCCCCCGTTCACATGGGCTCCGACAATATCCGGATTCGTCTACGGGAAGTATTTTATCAATCTAAAATTATTTCTTTTCATTGTTTAAAACTAGGAGCAGTACCCAAACTAGTCACGGTATGCTAATCACCATGCGACGCTACCAAAATGACTACTCACTAATCATTGCACATAAAATAAAAGAAACTCTAACTTGAAACATGCTTCTAAATACGGGATAGAAAATAAATAAAAGATCTAAGTTAAACAAGAACCAACGAATAATTTTGTGAAAGAACGAAAATCAATACTCCTATGAGTTATCGGAGTGCAAGTAATTAAACAAAGCTTCACAATTTGAAGAGAAAAGAATTCTTACGAAAAACAACGTAAGTAAAAAAAACTGCTACCATCAAAACCGAACTAGTGCTCTCGGATTTCTTCACTGCTCACCCTTTGTGCGCAGTCCTAATGCTACATACAAAGAAAAATAATCCTTAAAAGATGATACCATTGTGTGGGATCCACCCATTTAACCAAAGTCCATTTAATTTTCTTTTGTTTCCCTTTGTTTTATTCTCAGACCTGGCCCCCCCCCCCCCCCCTCTCTCTCTCTCTCTCTCTCCTTCTCCTTTGTGTAAAACATCCAAAAGGGGGACCATCTGTCTTTCCCTTTTCATTCTGGCGGTAAAGAGGGTTCCATGAGTTTGGTTTTCCCGCTAAACAGGGCTCCAAAACAACCCTTCTTCTACTCTAAATTACCTCTTGCACTCACATGACTTCATCGAAATATCTCTTGATCGACAACAACAAACTTTGGTATGTATCAATACTTTTAATTTTTTGTAGTTACTCTTCTTGGGATCTATTATCCCTAACTTTTTTTTTTTTTTCGATTTGTGTGTTTCGTTCATCTCTTTTGAATTATTGTTACATACGCATCATATTCTTTGAATTACTCATTTGTCTCGACGAGAGAGTTGCAAAAGTAAAAAAACAAATCAACCCTAAATAAAATGTTTCGCAAGGTAAAAAAAAATACCGAAAAAGTAATTACTTGGCCTTGTTCTAGTTCATTCGGTGAAGATTGATTATTATTTTCCCCTCTTGTACAGCTAGAGACCACTCTAAGTTTCATATTCGTTAATGTTCATATGAAATAAAATATTTCCTTTCATTCTGGTCAAATAGGACACACACTACGCAAGGTCTCATATTTTTTTAACATGTAGTTTGAGAATCGAGTTTATTAATTTTTGTCGGCCAACTCAAT
>BPLS01026362.1:50814-73399 GCA_019656275.1 Rhododendron kiyosumense
ATGTAGTTTGAGAATCGAGTTTATTAATTTTTGTCGGCCAACTCAATGCCTTCAGAAGGGATTGCACTGCTGCAATAAAGCACCGCAACTGTAACATTTGAACCTGAGGTACCCCTTATGTTCCTAAAATATTGAACATCACTGATCTTCACAAATGATGCCTTCCGAGATAATTTGATCAATAGCAGAGTTACTACGATATTCATTTGAAGATTGTTCTTGACAAAAAATTTCATATATAATCATCAAATATAGAACTAGAAATACATAATTAGGGTTCGAACCAAAAAATCCCCAATTTTCTAAACCCTTTTTTTTTTTTTTGGGTTTGAACAAATTATAGTGAAATTAAGGTAGAATCGACCGAAATTGTAGGGTCATCGACAACCCACATAGAGAGAGTGAGAGAGAGACCATGGAATTTGTCGTCGTGATTTTCGCGTGCCGGTGGTGTCGCGCTTTTCGCATGCTGTGATGTCGCGAAGGGTTGGTCGTCGGTGGTGGTGGCGGCCGCTGGACGACCGGTGGTGGCGGTGGGAGTTACCGGTGGTGGTGGTGGCTGTCGGACCACCGGTGGTGGCAGTGGGAGTCGGTGGCGGTGGGAGTCGCCGGTGGTGGTGGTGAGAGTTGGTGGTGGTGGGTGTCACTGGTTTACCGCCAAAATGAAAAGGGAAAGATAAATGGTCCCCCCCATTTGGAGGTTTACACGAAGTGGGGAGAGAGAGAGAGAGAGAGTGAATGAGGGCTTGGTCCGAGAATAAAACAAAGGGGAACAAAAGAAAATTCAATGGGTGGATTCCACACAATGACATCATCTTCTAAGGGTATTTTAAGGGGCATTTTTCTTTGTATGTAACATTTTTCATCTCTTTTTTACTGTATCACTTGATTTATTTATTTTTCCCTGTTTCGCGTGATTCTAGGAAGACATCATGGCAGCCCCTTTCCTCGTGTTGTCCGTGGGAATCATTGGTGATCCACTTTCTCCAAAAAGAATTTTTTGAAAAAAGAAGGCAATTTCAAGTTTAAAAATTATACATATTCAAAAAAAAAAAAGTTCAAAAATTATGTGTTTACTCAAATAATTTTTCTATCAATATTGATCTTATTTGATAGATCTCATTAAGATCTTTTAAACGGTGCAAAAATATTTGAAAAAATATTTTTCATTTTCATTATATTTGAATTTGAAATTACCTTCTTTTTTCAAAAAGTTTTTTTTTTTTAGAGAGTGGAACACCGGTCCTTTTTTTTCTTCGTCTCCCCTTTATGCATTTGCTGATGTCTCCCTTATAATTATTGTAAATAAAGAGAACCCTTTTCCTCTGCTTTTTGTCAGAGCCGTGGGCCATGCTCATGAAACCTCGTACTCTTGCCAGGTCAAATAAGTTAAAATATAAAGTAATGGATATTAGCCCTTTGAGCCCGCCAAAAACATGTGACTATAACTTGTACGGAGTATTGTTCTGCTGCCAATAACGCCTCCACGATCACGTGCACAGTCAAAACATTTTTAAGGAACAATGTTGTAGCTCTAATCATGACTAGGAATGTATTTCAATATATTTTTCAAAATATCCACGATACAAAAATCAAGTATTATGTTTTGGAGTAACAATATAAACGAACTTAACAAGAATAAATTAGGGGGCACGTATATGAATATTTATGCGCCTATCATCAGAATGAGTTTTTGAATTTGATGGAATATTTGGATGATATGTGTAGAATACATATTGTAACATGAGTAATATTTGGGAGATATGTAATGGAAATGAATTATGAGTTGATTTTTTACCGTGTTACCCCTGATTATTTATTTTTTTTCGAATAACGATCATATTTTTTGATTTGAAATCCTTTTGTTTTTACTTTATTTTTTTGATAATTGAAAGCCTTCAACAATGTTTTTATTTTTTTATTAAATAACAATGACATTTTTTATCTGCGAAACCCCCATCTTGTTTTTCTTTTTTCTTTTCTTTTACTAACCCACCAAAATATTCACTAAGTCACGCAACTCGACACTTCAATCCCTTCTTTCGTTTTTGTTTTGTTTTCGTTTTTTTATGTAGACTACTTGACGATTTCCTAATCCTAAATTAATGGGTTGCCCCAAGCATAAGGCGGAGACTGACATAGCACAATATTCGATAAGTCCAGAGTCGAATCCACAGAGACAATGATGTGTACTGACTTAAAAATTCGGGTTATTATAATTTAAATGGACTCTTAGGTAGCCACCCCTTGTCAATTGCTTGAAATTAACTAAAACCTAGAAATTGATTATACTTTTCAAATAATTAAAATGAGGTACAGTCGTAAGGTTCATAGCACTCATAATCAGTCCGGATTAACCTGCTCCATTCGGTATTCTTAAAAACGTTCAACTTTAATTTGGAAAAGATACCCCGCAAGATGCAAAACCTCATAGTCGCCGTTTACCCAGTCGCAGCGGAGAATGAGTTTTGGACTTCTATTCTCCTATTTATATGGTTTCCGACAATGCCCAGATTCGTCTACAGGAAGTATTTTACCAAATTAAAATTGTCTTTTGGACCCCTATTCCCCTATTTACATGGTTTCCGACAATACCCAGATTCGTCTACAGGAAGTATTTTACCAAATTAAAATTGTCTTTTTTATCGTTTGAAAATAGAAACAGTGTCCGAACTGGTTACGGTTTATTAATTATTCCGCGACCCTACCGATACAATTACTCACTAATTATTATGAATGAAATAGGAAAACTCTAATTTGAAACATGCTTCGAAATACGAAATAAACAAAAGATACGAATCAAACAAATACCAACGAACAACTTTTATAAAAAAACAAAAATCAAAATAAGTTATCGTAATGCAATTACTTGAATCAAACTCCAAAACTTCAACAGAAAAAGCTCTGAAGGAAAAAGAATGTAAGTAAAAAAAAACTGCTACTAATAATCGAACTTCTCTGTTTCGTCGTTGAAAAGAACGCAGCCTCCTTTGTGATTCGCGTCCTTTTCTTTTTCACGACAGCAGCAGCTCCCGTTCTTTTTCGTCCGTCCTTTTTGACCCTTTACAAAAGCTGCCGGGTAGGGTAATAAAAATTGTTTTATAGGAATTGAAAGTAATAATTACATAGTGGCCCTTGAGCTTTGTCTAAAATTGAATTACCCATCCCAAATTCCAAAGATTGTTTTTTGGGTAATGAGTGAAGAGAGAATTAGGGTAATAATTGAAGATATGGATAATAAGTAAAGAGAAATGAGAATAATAATTGAAGAGTTAAAAGAGAAATGAGAGTCATGATTAGAAGTATGTGTAATGAGTGTTTCCGAGTTGATTTTTTTTTTTTTCAAAATACCATCCAAATAAGGCATAAATCAATGAGTTCTGCTATAAGTACATATGAATTTTGTGGGGTCCACCTTGAATCTCACAAAGATGATCTGAACCGTCCATTATTTTTAAAATATTTTTCTATGGAGGCCTGTAAGAAATCAGCTCAACTCGATATCGATAAGGATTTTTTTTGAATTTGTAGGGGTGAAACTAAACAGTTAAGTAGTTTCGCCCCTACAAATTCAGAAAAAATCCTTATCGATATCAGATTGAGCTGATTTTTTACAGAGCTTCATAAAAAATTATTTTAAAAATAATGGGCGGTTCGAATTATTTTTGTGAGACCCGAGGTGACCCCACAAAACTCATATGTATATGATATGTATATTTTATATGTACCCATGACTTTATTGTAAATCAAGCTTGCTATCCTCACTCTACCTATGACACTCCTTGTTCAGTTACATGTCTCGATCTGTAGCCTAAATTAATCTATGTCAACTGCTAGCTTGTCATGATGAACACCGGTTAAGTTCTCGTACATTTCCTCTAACTGTAACATATATTCGCGTTGCCCGTTAGATGTGGAACCACTTAAAGCTCGTGTTAGAGAACACGTAATACTCCATCGAATGCGTATGATAGGCTAATATCTGCGAAAATGACGGGCTAATTTCTGGATACACTTTGGTTTGAGAGCCGAGAAAATGCGTGTTTGATCTCTAATCAATACTGTTTGTTAATTTTGACTTCCATCTACATATTGTGAGGTTGAAAAATCATCCACCTCTAGATATGTGGTCCTGTAGGACCTGTACATATATTATGTGGTTCACCAGCGATTGCTTTCTTCTAGCACCAGACAGATTTAGACAGATGCATACTTGGTTGTTCCCCGCTTGCATGATAGAGTGAGTAAAAAGCATTTTAAAGATATTTTGTTAATAATAATACACTTGGGGATAGCCACCCCTTGTTCAATCTGTCATCCCCAGCTACTCTATGCAAACATCTTGTCAATTGGAATCAGGCCAGTTTGCAAAAGGAAGGATAATGGTGGCCTGGGTCTCAAGAAATTAAGCTAACGTTCAAAACCTTGCTCTCCTATCCAAGCTTGGATCGATGGAAAATCGATCTCCTGGCCCAGTAACAGACCTGCTTCTCACATTTTGGAGAAGTACTGTTAGCACAAAACCTATTATTGATGCTGGTAGGAGTATTAATTAAATGGACTATAAGGGATGGGAAATCGGCCGATATATGAAAGATTGGTGCATGGTGCGATTGCAAACCCTTGGCTCAGAGTTTCCCCGGAAACCATGTGAATTCTAACCAAAGAGTTTCTCAAAATATTGAGAATGAGAGATGGAATTTGGATACTATAGCTCACATTATTGATGATGGAGTTACTTTCTATTATCTATGGTATTAATCTTCCCATGTTTTCTCAATCTCCTGATCATCCCTGCTGGATGGGATCTTCTTCTGGTATGTTCTCCACAGCTTTTGCGTACGTATGACTTGATCAACAAAAAGGAAACAGATTTGGAAGGCTGGGGTTGATTCTGGAAAATAAAAATTCCGGCAAAGTTCAAGACATTTCTGTTGTTGATTCTGCTAAACAAACTGCCTACTAATTTACCCCGTTTTAACAAGAGCTCGAAATACTTAGATGATGTGACAAGTCAAAAAAGCTTTAGGGATACACTCATAAAAAGCCGTCTGTGGAGAGTAAGAGTTGAAAGCCCGATAGCTTATTGGATTTCATTTCATCTAAAATCCAAAAAGAACGCGTTTAGTGGGGAAGAATTGCCTTGGAACATTGTTTTTTGTGTCACCCCTATTAGCAAATTTGGAAGACCGTAACAAATTATTATTATTTTGACAATACGGGTCCTATGGTATTGGTTAGGGGTGTACACGGTCCGAATTGGTCCTGTTCTCAAGAAAATCAATAACCGGATCATTTGAAACGGTTCTAGAAAACTGAGAACCAGAACCTAACCAATATATGCATGGAACTTAACTAGAACCAAACCGCAAGACCGGGCTGGTTTTGGTTCGGTTCCTGTTCTATCTAATAAGCATCTAAACACTTATTCACAAAATATGAACTCATAAAATTAAAAAAATAGGAAGATAATCTGTTGGAAAAAGAAAGGAAGAAAGAAAATAAAAGCTTTCCTAATAATGAAATTTCATCTCCAAATAAATTAAGTTTAGCAAGAAAAAGATTAACCTATCAAATTCAAATACATATTTAATTACACACACATATGTATATCTATATTTATCTTAGTTTTAAAAGGTTCGGTTAGGTTCTAACTACGGTTCATTAATTGAAAACCAGTAACCGAACTAAAATTAAAGGTTCTTATTTTTTTGGAATCATAACCTGACCGTAGAACTTCAGAACCGGACAAAATAGGATGGTTCGGTCCGGATCGGACCGATTTTAAGATTCGGACAGTTTTCTTGAATACCCCTAGTACTATCGGTTAGTTCAAAGGCAATAATTGCCCATGCTAATGAGATTGTGCAAGCTTTGAAATCTCCTCTTACTAACGGCTTCTCACAGCCCACACCAATTCACTTGGTACGATCTTGTGCAGGAAAAATCAAACTCAATACGGATGGATATTGTTACCAATCAATCTAATCAGAATGCAGGATTTGGAGGAATTTTCAGAGATTCAAATGGAGAATGGATATTGGGATATTATGGAAAGGCTGTGGGTGAGTCTAGCTTGGAAGCTGAAATTTGGGGAATATACACAGGATTAACAATCATTCTGGAGAAAAGCATGTCCAACATCACTATTGAATCTGATTCTCACTGCCGTGAGTCTGATCAATGTGGGAAACTCGGTGAACCATCCCCAGAGTTTTATGATCCAGATGCGTATGCTGTCCCGAGCCGGACAGAAACCATGCTAACCCAAATCTACAGAAAGGCAAACCAATGTGTTGACCATCTGGCAAGGTTAGGACATAGGAGTTGAGCAAAATGAAGACTTAGTGGTTTCTGTGGACAAACCACTCTCAATTAGTGATGTTGGACATGCTTTGATCCATTACGTATCATGATCTCAAATCGAGCATCCAACGAGATGAATATAACTGCAGCTTGGTCAAATTAACCCTCATAACAAAAAAAAAAATTAGGGTCTCAAAAAATGGTCTCTAAGGCCATCTACAGTGGTATAATCAAAAGTTAATTGTTGTTAAAGTTAACAATATTTGTGCAAAAAATGGTTCACAATGGTATAATCAAACTTAGCAACATCCTTAGAAATAATCAAATTTTGGGCTTTGGATAACCAAAACTAGCAATCTTTTTCAATAATCAAAATTTGTGAACCCCACACCACATAAGTCAACTTGTTCCAAAATTTATATACAACTAGTATTTTTTTCTTCTCTTCTTCACCTGCTCTATATCTTCTTCACTTCAACCACAAACTGGAACTCTTCTTTTCCGTTTCTATTTTAGGTTTCATTTTTATGAAAAATTGTATTTATTTGAATTTTTTTCGCATTTTTTAGTTTTGTGCCAAATTTTTATGAGTTATATTGATTTGTCTTAACGAGAAGAATCGGAAAAGTGTTTTTTTTTTTACTTTTACCCAAGTAATTTGAGAAATAATTACTTTTTAGCACAAAAAAATAACAATTTTTTCGACTAAAAAGTGGTTATTCCTTTTTTGTTTCTCCTCCTATAGTTGAGTAAATGAAGAACCTTGCAAAAAAAAAAAGGAAAAACTTTGCATTCTTTTCTAAATTCAAGAACACATTTGATTTTTTTTGAAAGATTAAAGTGAGTGGTGAGTTTGTGATATAGGTTACAGGAATGGGGAAATTTTTTTTTTTGTATTGTTTTGATAGATAACACTAGGAAGAATACTATGTATTCGATATATTTTTGCCAAAAAAAAAAAAGTAGTGGAGGGAAGTGAATGACGGGAAACAAAAGGGGAGAGAGAGATTGTGTGAAATTATGGTGGATCACTTATTTTGGTTATGGACTAAAAGTGACCATTGTGAACCTCAACATTATTAAGCTTAGCAACCTCTTAAATAAATAATCAAAAACTGATGTGTCAACTTTTGATTATCCATTTTTGATTATACCACTGTGGATGGCCTAATAAGGTTACCTTATTGGATGCTAAGCAATAGGTTGTTACTAAGTGGTTGTGAGAAAGTAATAAATGTTCTTCCATGATGTCATAGGTTTCATTCCAACAGAGGTCAAACATTTCAAATCTTAGAATCACTAGGCCAGATAATGCCCGGTGGTTACCGTCAAGACCTCGAAATTAATCGAGGTGTGCATAAATAAGTCTGGAGGCCCGGTTATTAAAAAAAAAAAAAGGGGGTTGTGATTGTGGATTTGAATGATTCTCAAACTACACGTTTCTTGTCAAAAAAAAATAATAATAACTACACGTTTCGAATCGGAAATGAATTATGAGGACATAGACTTTGCTCTTCCCAAAAAACGTACATGCATATTATTTAAAATAGGTAACATTATTGAAAATGCATGCCCGTAGCAATAGTATCGTTCAAGGCCAGCAGGAATTATTTTTGATTTTGTTTGTCTTGGTAATACTTTTTTGAGGTTTTGTTTTTTATTTAAAAAGAGAATTCGTGCTCATTAATTTTGTATCATACTTTTATGGATTATTGATTCATCTTAACGAGAGGAATCAGATTCTAGTATTTCAAAACACCTTCTTAAAAAATAAATACTTATTTCATATTTTCAAACTCAAAAACAATGCAAATAATTTTTTATTTTTTATTTTTTTTGCACCGTATAAAAGATATCGATAAGATCTATCAAATAAGATTTATATTGCTAGGAAAATTATTTACGTAAACATATTATTTTTTAGCATGAACTTGTTTTCTTAAAAAATAATTACTTAAATTGAGTTTTGGAATAGAGCCTTAGTTTGACTTTCATACACTTTTAGAAATGAACATAATTGTACCTCCAAAATATTATTTTTCATACTTATCCTCTTTGAAGATATTATCATTACACTTTGAGAATTGATATTCACACTCCGTTTTTTGTTTTGTAAATTTTTATTTGTGGTTGAGAAGTTGTTAGGTGTTTTCGATAGTGAATAAGTTGTTGAGAAATATCAAGTTGTTTCCGGTAGCAAATAAGTTGTTGATGGGTTTCTGAGTATAGTTACTGTAGTAGAAAGGAGTTTTGGTTGATAACTTTTTTGTTAATAAAAACGAGATGGTAAATACTGAAACTTTTTTGTTAATAGAAATGAAATGATAAAAAGCATTAAATGTTTTTTTTTTTTTTTTGGGTAGAAACACTAGCCAGGCCTATAAAGACCACCATGCATGCCTATCTACTCCCACCTCCATCACCTTTTTCCTCACACGCTGTCACACACATTCACATAAACATGGAGGAGGTTATGGCATCTCCAACAGTAGCTACAAAGGAAATTCTGGACTCACGTCCCATGACTGGTGGAGATGGAGACAATAGCTACTTTAAAAATTCCACTTATCAGGCACACTCTCTCTCTCTCTCTCTCTCTCTCTCTCTATCTCTCTGTGTTTAATTCAATGTTTTGGTTTTGTTCTTTGTGCGCGTAGTCTACATTGTTCATGCTGTACTAATGTACAAGTGATCATCATACTTGGAACTTATTGCAGAGAGGAGTAGTAGAAGGTTCAAAAGGTGTAATTTTTGAAACAATCCCTGAGAAGCTTGACATGAACTTACCAAAAACATTTCGAATAGCTGACTTTGGATGTTCTACCGGACCTAACACATTCTTTGCCATGAAAAACATAATAGAAGCCGTAATGCTCAAGTACCAATCCACTCCAGAAACTAATCTCCAAAAAAACACCCCGGAATTCCACGTCACCTTCAACGATCAGGTCGACAATGATTTCAACACCCTCTTCAAGACCTTGCCTCCGAACCGTCCCTACTTTGCCATTGGCGTGCCGGGTTCTTTCCATTGTCAGTTGCTTCCGGAAGCCTCTCTCCACATCGCACACTCGTCTTACGCTCTTCACTGGCTCTCCAAGGTTCCTCCACAAGTTATGGACAAAGGCTCTCCAGCATGGAACAAGGGTAAGATTTATTGTGCAGGGAACGAGAAAGAGGTCACCAAGGCTTACTTTGCTCAGTTTAAGGCAGATGCGGATGCCTTTCTAAAAGCTAGGGCTCAAGAGCTTGTTGAGGGAGGGTTGGTGGTGGTTCAAATCCCTGGTGTTCCCAACTCTAAGGTCCTTCCATCTCAGATTGGTGGCGGCCTAAATTGCGAATTCTTGGGAGATAGCTTAGCTGACATGGTGAAGATGGTAAGAATATGGGCCGGTAAAATTTGTGAAATCTCAATTTCGTATCTCTAGTATTTATTGTGCCATTTGTGACCCTATAGTTTATATTACATCTCATAATCACTTTGGTCCCTCTTACTGATGGTGTTATTAGAACCAACGGAACTCATGGGCAAAATCAACATCTCCCTCCTAGAGGGACGGAATTGAGACAAAATGCAAACTAGTTTGTGTGTGATGTTTGCGTTTTGTCTCAGCTTTGTCCCTGTGGGGGAGAGTATATATCTAGCTCATTTTTTAAATTTTTTTTAGGCAAGTATATTTAGCTCAGGGTTTTTTGATATATAGGGGAACATAACTGAAGAAAAAGTGGACTCTTTCAACTTGCCTCTGTACTTCCCAAGCATTGAGGAGGTGAAGATGGTCGTCGAAATGAACAAGTGTTTTACCATCGAGAAAATTTGTTCTTTGAGTCACCCCTTCAACTACGACTCGAGGCCCTTGGATATCGAAAGGACTTGTGCAGACATAAGAGCTATCAATGAGAACCTCATGCAGGATCATTTCGGAAGTGAAAACATGGACCGACTCTTTCATCTCTTTGGGAAAAATCTGCAAAAGAATCGACTGCTCTACGACAAGGTAGTCCGACAAGATGTTTACCATTTTGCCCTTCTAAAACGCAAAGGCAATATTTAGCTAAATCCACCATAAATCTATTTGTGGGTTTGTAAAACTTGGGGTCATATTAGTTCTGAATAATGGAGGCTACCTCTCTGTCTCCTCAAGGTCTAATTAGTCAGTGCTCCTAGAGCACGGTCAAGTGGAACTCCGGAACATTTCAATACCACACATTCTTGTGGAGCTAATGACTCAGTGCATGGACATCACATAAATATGTGGTGCTGGGATGTTCTGGAGCACTACATGGTTGTGCTCACGGATTACTGAATAGTTACTCCTCGACAAGCCTTTATCTTAATTAATATTAGTATCATTATCATCATTGAATTTGCAATAGGGTCCAGCCTATGTTTCTGTCTGTCGTTGAAATAATAAAAGCTGTGTTTTGTTGTTTTACTAAGGAAAAAAAGAAATGTTGTGTTTTGTTGTTTTATTACTAAGGAAAAAGAAATGTTGTGTTGTTGTCAGTTCGATCCCCATTCTTTCGAAATTATTGCTCTGGTATTTTTTCTATAGTATTTATGTTTCGTAATTTAATGTTAGCTTTTTGTCCTAATTATTAGGATTGAACATTTGTCTCGACGAGAGAAATCAAACACGTATAATAATATAAAACGAAGTAGAAAAAAGTTCATATAAAACGACAATTTTTTCAAAACTTTTCCATCTTACATGAACTTTTTTTGAGCTTTTGGTTATAAGATTTTATTTTTCGATTCAATTCTTTAATTTTGCTTGTCGATTGATTGGAGTAGCAACATAGGAATTTCAAATAAATAAACATACAAGTCAAAAAAAAATCGAGGTTAACACTGCTTTTAGCTTGAATTACATTAAAAAAAAATTGAAAATGTAAACCCCATTATAGTGCTTTATGATTTGCAATATTTGATTTAAAGAAAATAACTTCTCCTTACATTTTTTGAAGCAAAATTTTCAATTAAGTCATTTTGTTTTAATTTATCCAAGTACTCATTTTCACTTAAGATTAGATCATAGCCAATGCACTTAATTTCTCTTGTGAAATGGTAGTTCAAAGGTAAATTTCCCTAGACTTCAACTTAGGAAATTCATCTTCGCTGAAGTAACTATAACCCATATAGTCAATAAGATAAACACCCCATACGATTTGGAAACAACCATCTTCCCAATAAGAACTTATAAAATCAAAGAAGTCAATCAATGTTGTTACTTGTCTCGGTAATATTGTTTTTAGGGGTGTACACGGTCCGGATTGGTCCGGTTCTCTAGAAAATCAGTAACCAGACCACTTCAAACGGTTTTAGAAAATTGAAAACCAGAACCTAATCAATATATACATGGAACCTAACCAGAACCAAACTGCAAAACCGGTCCTGTTTTGGTTCGGTTTTGGTTCTATCCAATGAACATCCAAACACTTATTCACAAAATATGAACTCATAAAATTAAAAAAATAGGAAAATTATCTACTGGAATAGGAAAAGAAGGAAGAAAACAAAAGCTTTCCAAATAAATGAGATTTCATCTCTAAATAAATTAAGTTTAGCAAGAAAAAGATTAACCTACCAAATTCAAATGCATATTTATAAGGGTGTACATGGTCCGGATTGGTCCGGTTCTCTATAGAACCAGTAACCGGACCATTTCAAACGGTTCTAGAAAATTGAGAACCAGAACCTAACCAATATATCCATGGAACCTAACCAAAACCAAACCGCAAGACCGGTCCGGTTTTGGTTTGGTTCTATCCAATAAGCATCCAAACACTAATTCACAAAATATGAACTCATAAAATTAAAAAAATAGAAAGATAATCTGCTGGAATATGAAAGGAAGGAAGAAAATAAAAGTTTTCCTAATAAATGAAATTTCATCTCTAAATAAATTAAGTTTAGCAAGGAATAGATTAACCTACTAAATTAAAATACATATTTAATTACACACACATGTATATCTATATTTATTTTAGTTTTAAACGGTCCGGTCCGGTTCTAACTACGGTTCATTAATTGAGAACCAGTAACCGAAACAAAATTAACGGTTCTTATTTTTTTGGAACCATAATCTAATCGTAGAACCGCAGAACCGGACCAAATAGGAAGGTTCGGTCCGGATCGGACTGGTTTTACGGTTCGGGCGGTTTTCTTGGACACCCCTACATGATATTTAATTACGCACATATGTATTTCTATATTTATCTTAGTTTTAAACGGTCCCATTCGGTTCTAACTGTAATGACCCTAATTTTTTGTCCTAAATTTTCTAAAATATAAAAATAAAAAAATATATATTTATTGTTAATTCAGACTCTAATAATTTATTTGATTAATTAAACTAAATACTTTATTATGGAATTAATGATTTCACTTAACTCTAAATCCACATGAATCATAGAAAGAATGAAAAAGGAAAAATATATAATCAATTCCTTTCCCTCCCAACCGAACCAATTATCCTAACTAACATCCTAATTTAACTAAACCTATCATCTTCTTAAACAACATACCCTATTATCCCTTAAACAACCATCTTCCTCCATCAAACACCCAATTATCCTTTAAAGAACCATATTCCTCCATTTCACTTCCATCAACCCATCACCTATCTCCCATGTCCAGCCATATACGGCTGTCCCCTTTTCTCCTAGCCAATAGAAACCCAACACACATTTGAGAGGCCTTCCTCTATCTCTTGGTCCAAACCCATAACCTTTCAGTGCACTGATCAAAAAAAAAAATTATAGTCTAAATCAGCTCTCCTATATTACACCCCTCCCTAATCCGAAAATGCAATCACACACACACCACATTCACCTCTGGAAACCAGTAGAGAGAGAGAAAGAATAGAAAAAGAAAGCTTCCAAGCTCATCAATGGAGGTTTAGATTAGAGAGAGAGAAGTGGGTTTGTCTATACACTCAACCACTCCACAAATTCGGGTCTCCAATCACTCCAACCATCATCAATCATCTCCAAACGTCTCACTCGACAGTCCACAGCCATCCGAGAGCCCCGTCTCCAGTTGTCTTCTCCGTTCCGCCGAGAATCCAAAAACTTGTTTTAAGCTTGTTCGACCGGACCCAAGGTAGATTAATCTCTCTCCTACCATCCCCTAAGTATATTTAGCCCCTAGTGTGTTGTTTTGATGTTTGGAAGTAGTGAAAATCACACCCAATGTATCAATAACCAAACCACCATAGCCATACTCTGTTTTTTTTTTTGGTTTCCGTCGTCACTGGAAATGGAGATAGTTGAATGTAAAATGTTTCACTATAGTTTAGTTCCAAAATAGTGTATTTGATAGATTACTATGCAAAGATTTGGAGTCATGTGTCGACATCCATTCGGTCGAGTTGGCGTATTCCGTACGAATGCGCCTGGAAATGAAACAAATAGCAGCAGGAGAAGTGTTCTTATTACTGTTAGGTCCCGTAGTTGTATGATTATGGCCATTTAAGCATAGAACTAATTGTTATTAGGATATTTAATCGCAGAACATGGTTAGTCAAACCCTTGGATTACATGAATATGTTTATAATCATTTTTTTTTTTCCTTTATGCTTGGAACTAATGCTACTGTAATGTGGTAAGTATATAATAACTAAAAATTTATTACTAAGTAGAACCTTTGGTTAGTTAGTAACAGAACTGAAAAGCAAGATTATTACTAGGATGTAAAGAAAGAAATTCAAACAGTACAAAGGTCAACGATCCCGTCATAAGATATTATGTGTTTCATTTACTTGCTCAATATCAATTGCTATATTCATTTTCACATTGAACCTATCATGTTTATTGATTAAGTTGTTATGGATTTATTAATTGTTATACTTGCTACCCATTGAAATGTATTACATTATGAATTGAGTTGTTATTGGAAATATGATTATATGTGCTAGATCGGACTTAGGATCACTGGGTGGTTTACGATGAGAGAACTGGTAGACGTTGTTAAGTTAATGGAAATCAGATAATGTGTGGAGAGGGTGTGTGTTGTGGAAATCTGAAATGGGTGACCAGGTAGGGCCCAGTGATCAAATGGTGACCAGGTAGGGCCATTGTGATCTCAAAAGTACTATGGTTTTGAAATGGGTGACCAGGTAGGGCCCAGGGTGCTAATCGAGACCCAGTGTGTGATGTGTTGTGTGCGACCCTAACAGACGGTTACGTCATGGGTAACTTAACCCCTTGTTATGGTCTGAGTGAAACATATTTGCTTAAGACCCCGGTGCAGGACAAGCAAGAGGTGGGTTGTCCCATGAAACGGACGGAGTTAGTGGTATGGGAGGAAAGGATCTTATGGAGAAGATCCCTAGAATTCACTTAAGTTAATGGATAGTAAGAAAATGATGATGTGTTACTCTTCCGTGCTTTCTTTGTTAATAACTGTCATTATCTAACTGCTTGGTTGTAAAGTAAGGGGTTAGTAGGGTAGGGATTTATCTACTGAGTGTCGACTCACGGCGTTTTACGCCAGGTACCGAGGAAGAGCAGTACAATCAACCTGAAGAACAGTACCCCGTCGAAGATCTCCAGAATCAAGAAGGGGAGTTCATAGAACCGTGGGTGAACTACTAGAAGAAGCTCTGTTTATTTTAGTATCGTAATTTCAATTCCAAAAGTGCTTGCACAATTGTCGAACTCTATTTTATTTAGTAATATGTAAGACTAACTATGTCGACTTCAATTTTAATGATTATAGACTTTCGCTGTTCAACCTTATTGTTTCTCAAATCAAGTTTTAAAGACAATAATTATTGTAAAAGGATTTAATTAACGTTCCGAAATTCGGGGCGTTACACTAACCATGGTTCATTAATTGAGAACCAATAACCGAATCAAAATTAACAGTTCTTATTTTTTTAGAACCATAACCTGACCGTAGAATCGCAGAACCGGACCAAATAGGACAATTCGGTCCCGATTGGACTAGACCGGTTTTACGGTTCGGGCGATTTTCTTGAACACTCCTAATTGTTTTCAAATATCTAAGTTCTTAGAGATCATCCCTATAAATATTACAATTTTTATTTTGTTCCAAGAAAACTAAAATAATCTTTTTTTGGGTTTACAATTTTGTATTGGGTTGCCCCATGTCAGGGGGTTGCTTGAGCCCGCAGCCTTGCGCGACTTACCCCTTGGCCAACCTTGTTACAAAATGACCTGCAGTAGTTAACCTGCTAACCCTTAGTCTAATCACGTGGCTCAAAAGATTAATCTCGAGTTATACATATGACTCCCCATGTACATGGGACTTTACAAAAATGTAATGTTGTTCTGTGGTAAAATATTATGCCTTCGAATAGTTAATGCTACGCCAAATTTTGGCTTTAGTGGCATTAAAAATCACTGGTAATGGTCCCAAAACCGCAGGTAAAAGTTTTGCCCGTTAAAACAAGTGTTGGGAGAGAAAAAAAGACAGTAATTTACCGTTGGTAAAAGTTTCACACTATTAACAGCGATTTTACAACTACCGCTAAAAGTTTTGAAAAAAAGATTACATTGCCAAGATTGGAACCCGCGAACCATTGACTAGTATTCGAGCACTTACCCAATGACCTATAACATTGCCGTATACTTCATATAGATGACCCCATAGAAATCAATTCCGTTTTCCATTTGGTTTGTTACTCACAGGAAAAAAAAACAAAATAACGGCATATTTAGTTTTGAGTTTGGATAATTACCTAAACTGAAACATTAAAATAAGGGTCCTGATAATGCCACGACTATACTTTATACAGCCACAACAATTTATGTTAGCTAACTACTATACCCTTAAAATCTTCTTGACTCTTTGATGACCATTGTTTCACTAATGCTTTGTTTGGTTTAGTGTTTGAAATTTTTTTCGAAAAATAGTAGGGGTAATAAGTGGAGAGATAGAGAGAGAAAAGTTGGGAGTAGGGGAAATCTAGAGAGAATTTTTTGAAAAATGCTTTTTAAATTCTAAAGAGAACAAGGCATAAATCACTATAGACCCACTTGCCATTTCACTCTCCTCTCTCTCCACTGCAATTGAGGAGGTGGCAAATCCAAGGTTAGGTCACCAATCTCACTATGGTTTTGCAAATCTCACCCAATACGGGCCCAAACTCTTCTATTTGTCGTAGCATTCTTAAAAAAACGCTATTGTATTATGATATTGAAAGTCCTATTTGTTGTAGTGACCTTTTGCTTTTTTCTTGGTTGGGGGGCATCATTTCCCCACTTTAGCTTACCCTAGGACTAAAAATGCCTCCGATCCAAACCATACTACAAACCTAGACCCACAACATGTAGACCATTCTAGATTGAAGCACCGAGCACGACGAAACCCAGATTAAATACCACCACGAGTTGAATCCCAAATTAAAATACCACCACGAGATTAGTCCCAAATTAATGCCAAACCCAAATTAGTGTTACCAAGCATTTCCCAATACCCCAAACTCCTTGCCGGAAAACCGAGATCACAGTCAAAAATTACAACACACGGAAGACCCAGATCTATTTTCACCTTCTAACAATCACTAATTCAGACCATAAACCCAACACTAAGAGCAAGTTTACCATTCAATGTAAAATAACTTTTTTTCTATTTTGAAGAGAAAAATCACAAAAATATGTTTGCACTAGATTAGGTAAAAGAAGAAGTAAAATCCATTTGTTAATAGTTCTTAGTTATTTTTATCTAAGCACTATTCATACTCTTTTCTTTTTTTATTATTTCTTTTCTCTCTCCTTCTTTCTTCTCCTCCCTCCTTTCTTTATTTTTAATATTAGAAAAAGAAAAATAATAATATTTTAATAGATGGTAAATAAAATAGATTGTATTGGTGTAGTTGTGAAAGAAAAAATTGATAGCTAAAATACAATTGAAAACTGTTCATAGGATATTTTAGCTTTATACTGATAAACTTGCTCTCAAACTGCAATGATCAATTAAACACTGCCACACCCCCATCAAATCTGATTAATTAATCTCAGCGATTGAAGAACAAAATCGACCGAACAGTCCTGCACCTACAACTCCAACTACCAACCCAGATCCGCAAATTCCGCCACGCACCAGAGGTCACCCTCCGATGCCGAGCTCAGAGACAACGACAAATGGAACAAAAGAAAAAAAAACAAACCGATTGATATCCTTAGATTCCCAAAGTCCAACAATACTAAAAAGCCCCAATATGACAACAGCTAATCCCTTTTGTTAAAGAACAAAGATTCGGAAATCAGATTGAGATTTACGCTTGAGAAGAGATCTATCTAGTAGATATAACTTTGCCGGACGTCATAGACCCTTGCCGGACGTCGTCAACCCACGCCTGTAGTCCTACGGGACGTCGACGACCCTCGCCGGAAGTCGACGACCCTCGCCGGAGAAGATAAGGGCGGATAGAGGTGGTGGTGGTTAGGGTACGCCCATGTGGGGGTTGCGTTCTCCGTACGTCCTTGGTTCAATAGTTCGTTCATTATGAGATGGGAAAATTTCAAAAAAGCCCCTAAACTTTTTGACAATTTGCAAAAAAACACCTAGACTTTCACTATTGACAAAAAAAACGCCTAAACTTAGTATTCCATTAGCAATTAGGCCCCTGCCGTTCAATTTAGTCTACTCTTAACGGATGGAGCTAACGGAAGGCATTAACTTTTTATTTTTTTTTTTACTTTTTACATTCAAAAAGTTCTTTTAACTCATTCTTTTTTTAGTCATAAATAAATATGCAGTAAAATTCTTTTTTCCTTACTCTTTTCCAAAAATTATTCACCCCAATTTTTTAACTATTTAAGAAAATTATTTTAACACCCCCTGCTTTCTCGCACCCTGCCCGTTTTTTTATTGTTACTTTCAAATTTAGTCTCACAACCAACTGATAGAGGAATTTTGGGTTTCTCCAAACTGATCGGTGGAGAGAAGAGGGGGGAGGATTTTCATCAATGGAGAGAGAGAGAGAGAGAGAGAGAGAGAGAGAGAGAGAGAGTAAAAATGGGTCTTAAAGTTATTATTATAAATAGTAAAGATTAGAGTTAAAGTAATTTTTGATAAATAATAAGAAAAAAACTCTATATCATTTTTATTTACTACAAAAAATAAAGAGTAAAAACAAGAATGCTAAAAAAAAATGAGGTTAAAAGTAATTTTGAATTTCTGAAATTAGAGCTAGAGCTTTGGCAGTTGATTGGTGGAGTGGGGTTAAAGTTCTAAAAAAAAAAAAGAGGTAGAGAGAGGGAATGGGAAAGGTAAAATTTGAAAGTAACACAAAAGATGGTGGTTAAAGTTATTTTTGTAAATAGTAAAAAATAGAGTTAAAGTAATTTTTGATAAATAGTAAGAAAAAAAAAGAACTTTATTACATATTTATTTACAAATAAAAAAAGAAAAAGTTAAAAGTAATTTTTGAATGTAAAAAGTAAAAAATAAATAAAAAGTTAATGCCTTCCGTTAGCTCCATCCGTTAGGACTAGACGGAATTGGACAGCAATGGCCTAATTGTTAACGGAATGATAAGTTTAGGTGTTTTTTTGTCAATAGTGAAAGGTCAAGTGTTTTTTTGCAAGTTGTCAGAAAGTTCAGAGGTTTTTTTGAAATTTTCCCTTATGAGATAGTTGAAGGACCAGTCATGCTACTTGCACATACACTTTTACACATATTTTGCACATATATTTTTATGGGGCTCACCTCGGATCCCACCAATATGATCCAAACCGCTCATTATTTTTAAAATATTTTTTTAAGAGTTCTTGTAAAAAATCAACTCGATAGGATATCGGTAAGGGCTTTTTCAGAAATCATAGAGTGAAACAGTCTGATTCGCACTGCGATTTCTGAAAAAGTCCTTACCAATATCTTATCGAGTTGATTTTTTACAGAAACTCTTAAAACATTATTTTAAAAATAATGAGCGGTTCGGATTATATTAGTGGAACCCGAGGTGGGTCCCATAAAAATGTATGTGCAAGATATGTGTACAATGTATGTGTCCTTAGCATTTTTGTTGAAGGACTAGCTTGACCGGGGGTATTTGGGAGCCTATTTTTATGGCTTTTTATTTTTCACTTTTTGTCTTTTGGGCTTTTGGGATTATAATAAGAATATATTTTGTATTTTGTAGAGTGTTTGGATGATATGTGCAAAATGTATTTTGCAGCAGGAGTAATGTTTGGGAGATATGCAATGAAAATGAATTATGGATTGATTTTTTACTATGTTGCCCCCGGTTATTAATAATGGTGTATAATGTATATAAATAATGTTTTAATCAATTTTTTTTAAAATTTACTTCCGAAATTACTTCTCATCTACTTCAATCAACTATTGGATCTTCATCAACAAAAAAAAGGGCAACCGTCGGATCTTCATCAACAAAACAGCCAACGTTGACTAAGATTACAACCATTCAACTTTACTCTCTTTCTCTCTCTCAACAGAATTGAGAACCAGACCACCACCCCACCACACACCACCCCCCCCAACCCAAAATCCACCTACAATTCCTTCTCCTTCCACTTCTCTTCTTTCAGTAACCAAGGCGGGTTCAGAAATGGGTCTCGATTTTGCAAGGTTCAGATTCTCAATTTTGCAAAACGGAGGGTTTGGGACGGTGACTGTGAGGGTCCGATTCAGTCCATTCATGGTGACGCTGGCCGCGAACCCGACGTTCGTTTCGAATGGCGACATGATTCAATCCCTATCGGAAATTAGTTTTCGGCAACCTTCCGGCTTGTTCTTGCGGATTCCGGCGTGCTCTTGCAGATTCCGGCTTCTTCCCGACAAAATCAAGTAACTCCGGCTGTCCAAAATTCTGGTAGAATCAATTGCAGTGATGAACTGTCCATTATAATTGCAAATTCCGGTTGTATTTTAGCAACTGCTTTCCATACCCCATTGGGGATGCTCTTATGTACATGAACTAGTAAGTGAAGAATTGTGTGTGAATGTGAAGGAAAATCCAGTTGAGAGGATAACGTTCAACGAGGGCTTTTGTGGAAATTATCCCAACAAGGAGAGGGTAGGAAAGTCTTTTTGGCATGGCAGGTGAACAAAATGAGAAAATGACAATTGGAAAAGCTCCTGCTTACCTCTTTCTACCTTTTATTTTAGAAACCTAAAAACGGAAAACCCATTTTCACTTTTTCAGCCAAACAGCCAAAACCCAATAATGAGAAGTGGAAAATGGGAAAAGGAGCCATCCAAACACCCCACCGTAAAATCTAGAGTTGGGAGTTTATAAATGAAAGGGATTGAACGTTGTAATTGACTTGAATGCTATAATTGAGTTTAATGAAACGCTGTAAAAAAATTTCTGCTCCACTACAATACCGTGAACGCTATGGTAGCCTCAATATATAACTTTATTATAGCATTTTCTTAAAAACGCTATACGATTATGCAATTAAAAGTCATATGTGCTGTAGTGGGTGTTCTTTCTGGTGGTTGATCTTCTTTTATTCCGTTATCAATGAAATTCTGCAAGTATGGGAAGTTCTAAGTATACTAGGATAAACATAAGAAATTTTTAGCTTATGCATGTACTGCTTTGATTTTGTTTGCTTAAGATTAATGGTCATGGTGTATGTAAAAATATTGCCAACTTTGTTTTGTTTTGATATTCTCAAACAATATCTAATATATGCATATGTCTGTAGGCTATGCTTCTATGAAAACAAAGAAACCCAGTAGAGACAAAATTATATCAAATGTGGTCATTATTCTCGATCGAGTTATCTACTTGAAAACATAATGAAGTATAAGAATTAATGTCTTCTAAGTAGTGCATGTCTCACATTTAAATAGAGGTAGTTCTAAAGTTACACAACAAAATACTATGAAAAGCCCATAATAAATAGCTAACGGTCTCAAATTGAGAGAAACTGTAGTTCTAAAAGCAGGCCCAACAAAAAACCATATACGTACACTTCTATACATCTTGTAATTCTTTCTTTGTGTGATTTGTTAATTATTCTCTTGAGTGATCAGTGTGTGTAATTTTATAGTTTTCTTTTAATTTTTGGGCATAAAAGGATTTATCTAAATTTTCTTATCTTACAATCAAAGCTCACTTCAAGTTTCCTGTTTTCAAAGACACCCCAACTCAAAATTTTCACAAACCTAATAATCATTTCACGAGAAAGCATGTTTGGTGAGATGGTTTGTTTTCACAAGCTTAATAATCATTTCACGAGAAAGCATGCTTGGTGAGATGGTTTGTTCATGTCCCCCTCCATAGAGACCAAGGTTCAAGTCCCACGAGGGGCGAGATTTGGAGTTTCAGGACTATGGCCGGATAGCCTCTGAATCCTCCCTAGTTGATTAATTAGCTTCCCACTAACTATAAAATATGGCCAAATTTTTTTTTTCATTTCCCAAACATATGTTTCCGAAATGTTAGAGATATGCTAAGAGCAATGTTAGGGTCCAGGAAGAGTTTTTCCAAAAATGTCCCCAAAAGTGAATTAATGGTTTTGATTCATTTGAATGTTTAAGTCTCAATCATTCATTTCTCTCTCGAGGACATTTTTCGGGCAAATTTTTTATGGACCTTAACATTTTTCGATATGCTAAAGAAAGCAATCATGCATTGTGTTTTTTCTTTTGCGTTTACATGCATGTTTACAACGTTAACATATAATAAAATTGATCTGACGGCTATAAGGTTGCTTTGATATATATGCCTAGACATTTTGATAAAATACTTCTGCTTTATAATAGTCTTTCATTGAAAACCCAATGACCAATTATTTTACTTTGTTATTAAATTTTACTAATTAGGAGCCGAACACTATATACAGTAAGGGTCATTATTTAGCCCGAAGGCCTGCGATCCGTCCAAAGCCCGCCCGGTCATAGCCCGGCCCGTAGTTTGTAATGGGCGGGCTCGGGCATATGAATTTTTACTCGGCCCGGCCATAGGCCCGGCCCGTGAGCCCGTCCAGAAGCCCGCCTGTGTACCCGCTCAAAAGCCCGCCAACGGGCCCACTTATTAGCCCAAAATCCTACAAAACCCTGTCTTTTTTCCTTTGATTTAGTTTTGCCCAAGGAAAATTGAAATGTATCACATGGTTCTGAGTTATTGGCAGCCAATGTATAGAAGTTTCTACGTAAACCAACATGTACTGATTTAATTTTCTGTTAATTAGGGTATGTCTCTTTCTTGTCTTGCATATATAATTAACAATTTTTTGCGTTTGATTTTTTTTGATTGCTTCAGCTCTTCCGTCTTTTACTTCGGACTTGATAGTAGCCGCGGGAGTTATCGATACTCCGCTGTTGGTTGGA